>CABFOV010001665.1:97689-108565 GCA_902141375.1 Timema poppense | reverse complement strand
ACTTCCGGTATATTGGGAATATGTATATCTTCCCCTCTCCCCTGCTCGCTAAGCAATAAACTTAAAAATGTTTTGAAATACCACCCGATTTGATGGCCAAATTGTCGAAGACCAAATTGTCAAAGGCCCAATTTTATTTCGAAAAAAAAAGTTGATTAATGACGTTGCAGTTTTTTTTTTGAAATTCAATTTTTTTTAATCCTCTACAACTCAGGATATTTCGTTTATTCACGAAAATGTCCTGTAGGAGTCTTCCTGCCAGGATGTAGATTTAAAAAAAACATGTTAGCAAATGTTTATCTAGAATAGGAAACCAGCAAAAAAAGGTGAGTTTAAAAACTCGTAGATATTTTTAAAGAGCAAATAGTATAGTATAGTGAGTGTGTAAACTCGCCAGAGGAAGAGGGGAAGTGTTATCAGTAGATAAACAAGAGGCCTCACAAGGTGAACTGCTCATTTTCTTCCCTCTCTTTCTATTTCGTACATTGGTGTATAAGTGTGATAGTGCTTAGACTGCTTAGGTGTGTCAAGTTAAGATGCAACCAGCTCAGCAAAATAGCTTCTAAATCTCCAGGTAGGTGGCGTCATTTATCTTCCAAAAATGTGTTTTAAAATATGTACGTACGTACAGTACATTCGTTTTCAAAAATCAACCTAGCACTATAAATTATATATATATTAATTGAATAAACGCATAATAAAATTCGATCATGACCTTTAAAAAAATACTTTTCTTTTGCACCCATTCGGCTTGTCCGCGTAGTAATTAACCAATAATTAAGTGTTAGGGATGATGAAGTTTAAATATAAAGAAAGTGTACACGCATTTTAGTGGCAGTAGAGTGGAAAACAATTTTTGAAAATTACCCTCTGTACACCCAACTGGGATTTTAACTCTGTTCTACCTGTCTTCGACAGCTCAAGCTTTAAACCAATAAAAGGATGCTAGCCTTATCGGCGCGAGATGTTCATCTAAAGTTTAACTCATCTCTATTTTGTCCATTCTGCCTGAGTTCTTCGGCATATGAGAACAAATCAAATTATTGCGCATTCGCTGTAGAGCTAGAAACGGGCGGACAGCTTCCTTGGTTTTTGTGAGGATATTTGAAATAACATTTTAAACAGTGGCGGCTCGTGAATATGCACTGTGGAACTGCAGCGCCCCCTATTTCCACTTCATATTATCAATAACATTTAATATAATGAGTCCTTATTCCTTAAGCTTAATGTCAGTACTTCAGTAGCCATCCCCCAGTTTATGAAAAGGATACAAAAATCTGTGTATGGAACTGTGCGCTTCACAGTGCCAGCGACGTCGTGTTTGACTGTTGTGCGCATGCGCACATAGGAGCGGGGTGGGCATAAAGGCGGGACTGCCATCTAGAGAGAGAGCACTGTTGCTCTCGCAGTGCTGGCTCTGGCGTTATGGTGGAAGGAAGTGTTTTTTTTTACTCAGCGTGTGTTGTGCTTAAAAACCGTGTACCATATTCTTGAATGTTATAAAGTGTAGAAGAGTGTAGAATTAGATTAATATTTTGTTCCCAGCTATTCTATTTTATTTATTTTTTTCTGTTCTTTTATTTAACAGAAAGACTGAATGCGCTTGCAGTACTTTCAAATGGAGAAAAAGTTCCTCATTTGTCATCCAGAGATCAAGGAGAAAATTATTAAACTTTTTGCGCAAATGAAAACAAGAAGAATGGATTTCAATTTTAAATGAATAGATCAAGATTGGAATGTAACAATTTAAGTTAAAGTAAGTAAAAAATGTTAGGTTTTTTGGTTAGGATTTAATCAAGTGCCTGAATAAAAATTTTTTTTATACACGTTCTTTTTCCTTTTACACAATTTTAAAACAAAGGCTAAAAAAATTCTGGAGCAGCACCCCTCTGATTTTAGCTACGAGCCGCCACTGCCGTTAAAAAGAAACGTGCTTCGATGTATTGGATTGTGCCACGACACAGCGTTATAATTTGAAAACATTCATCGGTAGAACTATCTAAATTATATGTTTATTAACTAGAAAATACGAAATGTTGATAAAAACTGATTTAATTTTGCATTTGGATCTGATTGTGTGAATTGCTGCACCAAACTAGAAGATTCTGCTATATATTTTCATCAAAACTTATGACTTAAAATTTATACCATTCGACTACCAAACCGAGTCATATATAGATTTGATGGAGATAAACTATATAGTTCAATGAAGTCTTGTCTTTGAGGGACTTCAATGTTTAAAAATTATAAAGTCTGGACTCCTGCCTTAGAGAAGTAACATGACTAATGACGGGGAACGACGCATGGTGTCAAAACCACTCAAGCGGCCGGTTTCACTTGTAATAAAGAGGATTTAGGAATAGGTAAGATATTGTGTTGTGACTTGTGTCCTTGTTGCATTCTCATCATGCTCGTGTGAACCCCTTTGGCGTTTTCCACCCTTCCTGGTCCTACTCACTCCCTCTTATAGTTCTTCTTCTCTACTGAAGAACTAAGATCCATATTAAATAGTACAATCTAGAGAGTCAGTCATCTCCGTGTAAACAAAGAGCCGTATTTATAGTTTAAATTTGGGAATCAATATTATATCCCAGTAGTAACGATAATAATATGGAGGTCTACTGTTCACAGAACTACTAGTAAGACTGTAGTAACGATAATAACACTGAGAGAGCGAGGTCTACTGTTCACAGAACTACTAGTGTACTACCTCCTGTGGTCAGTAACAGGTACTACATGGAGATCAAAGAAGTGGCGAGACCTATATCCTGTCCATCCTCCTGATCTGGCCAATGCACCCCTACTTGACTGCATCCCCTCTGGCTGTAGGAAGCTCGAAGGGGGGAATGAGGGGTAGGCAAGGTGTAGAGGAGTGTGCGAGGCAGACGCTCGGAGCTAGTGTGCTGTCGGCCGGCCACGTGGTTGAACGCTCGTAAGGACAGCTCTGCACGCGGCGACAACCACCCCTATACCCCCGCACCACCCTCGCCCGTCGTCTCGACGTCAAAGGCAGACGTCGTCTTCAGGAGTCGGCGGTACGCCAATTACAATATCCGACGTACGAATAGTTTTTTTTCCTTTCCTCATTGCGTTATTGTTGCATTTAGTGGGTGTGATTTTTTTTAATCCGTTAACTATTTTTGGGAAAAAACAAGTGATTTTATTTTTATTTTGGTGTCACTTTTGGGATGTGATATTTTGATTAAAATTAATTTTAGTAATCTTAAAATATTTTATTATTTTGTTTCTATACTCTGCAGTGACCATTTAAATAAAAAATCGTTTTAAATAAATAGTGACTCAATAAAGTGGTAAACATTCGTTCCCAAGAACTATTTCTTTCTTTTTTTTTCTGTGCGTTAACTGTTCTTATGATCAGATCTTCTTGTGAATAATAGGGAAGTGATTGGTTGTGTGACGTGTGAAATCGTGACGTAGCGTGCTAAGTCTTGGCGCGTGTTGGGCGCGGGCGTGTCATACAAGCAGAGAGCAAGAGAGAGGAGCGTAACTCCACTTTTGGAAGGGGTCCAGTTAAACAGTGACCCTGTGGCGAGTGGTAGTCCCACGGGGGCCCGCGCCCCCGGAACCCGCGGAGCCCCTTACTCCTTGGGGGTATCCCACGCCCCCTTGCCCGTCCACCGCCCCTTGGACGCCCAGCAAGAGGAACATCAGTGAGAGCGACGACTGTGACGATGTCTTCTCCGAGTCTTCTAAAGAACAGTAAGTATTCTTTAGTGAAGGACATATCTTTTTTTTAGCAGCCCATCTTACTACCCGTTCGGGATACACGCCTATGTATTAATTACACTAATGTTTTAGGAGGGAATGAAGTTTAATTTAGAAGAAGTGTAACTGCGTTTGCGGGAAGTTATAATGGATAACCATTTCATAATAAAATCTTCATTACACACGACCGAGATTCGAACCTCTATATCACCGCCGTAGGCAGTTTAGTTTATTGCGAGAGTGACGACTTTGACCACAAGGCCACTGAAGCATGTGGGAGCTCTCTTGTTATTATTATGCCTGTCTTGTCGCCCATTATCGCACAGCGCCGAAAAGAAATCTCCGTTTTCTTCTTCTCATGAAATCAAACGATGAAACGATCACTACAATGAAGCACTAAAGAGGCTAGAGGAATCTCATTCCCAGAGGTTTTGAGATTTCCTTCCTAGAGGTCTCGAGATTTCTTTCGATGCGCCGCGCGTGTGTGCGGGTGTAGACGGAAGAGACCAAGGGAGCAGTGGAGCAGTCAATTCTGTTAGTCCGACAGCACTTAGATGCATTGGTTTAGTCCCGACATGCCTCGCACTACAACACGTGTTATGTTCGTCTGTGTTTTGAATCGTAAGCGTTTTTTGTTTATTTTTTTTGGTCTTCTCTTTCTGTTCAATTTTGTTTATTTTTTTTAGCACCACGTCTTACTACCCGTTCGGGCTTATATGCTTGTATACTAAGTACTCTAATGGTTTTAGGGGTTAGGAAGGTTACATCTAGAGGATATTTACTATCATTTGTATGAGGGGAGAGTGGAAAACCATTTTGAAAAACCCTCCTCAGTTCATCATACAGAGATTTGAACCCCAATCTCCCCGTCATTGGAAGTCTAGTCTACTGCGAGAGTAGCGCGTTATACCACGTGGCCATTAACGTAATTAATAGAGCTCAGACCCACTTCGATTACCGAGTAGTCTAACGCGCTACTCTAGCAGAATAATAGACTGCCGTTTATGGGGAGATCAAGGTTCAAATATAGGTTGGATGTGCTCAGGCTAGTTTCCCCATAATTGCTTTTCCCTTTCCCTTCACACAAATGCGGGCACACTTCCTATAAATATAACCTTCCTCATCCCTAAAACCACCAACGTAATTGGTCATTAGCGTCTAGCCCTAACGGGTAGTAAGACGCAGTGCTAAAAAAGAAAGTTGTAGCTTTTAAAGTAATAAAATAAATTAAATTAATCATCTCAACGATTTAATTACCTCCTTTATATTCCACCGCCTCTTACTAGAAGTTAGTATAAATTAGGTTTAAGATGAAATTTACTCGCATTTGAATTCAGGGAGCGCAGGAATACATGAAGGACAAACCACACACAGTACACCCAGATGGGATACGTAATCTCATATCCTCATCACTGGTAAACATGACCAAACCAGACGAGGATAACGCCTTAGCCATGACCATCGATTCTGGTGAGCCTGGGCCTAACTGGTTCATATGAGGAGAGACGACAAAAGTTTATTTACCATGGCTTTTTTTTTTTCAAATACTCTGATTTTATTTAAAAATCTTATACAATATGTTCCAGACAAAATGATAAATACTTTCTCCTAGAGTATATTATATTTTAAAACTAAATTTTTATAAGTATATTATCTATAAATTACCCTAAAATGGATTTTTCTAAAAAAATAAAATAAAAATGTATGTTTTTATAGTACAAAACACTCCCGAAATACCCATTTTTAACCAGATAGATGTAACCATTTCCAAACCATTTCAGATTTTTAAAAAATAAAAAATCTCCTAATTACCCTTTAATTAATTACGTTAGCAATACATCAAGTTTACAATTTTATTTATCATTTAAAACACTATCAAGATACTAATTTTAAACAAAATAGTTGAAGCTTTTTTTTTTCAAAAATCATTAAACTACACTTGAACTAATTTTAATCTGTAGAACAAGTCAAAATTGTTATTTACTATGTGAAACACTCCCCAGATACCCATTTCGAGAAACATCGTTAAAGCGACTGTTAAAAATTTTAAATTTTCGGAAATTAGACATTATTAAACAATTTTTGAGATAGATTTAAAATCTGTCATTTTTTATATATTATACTCTAATAACGCTTCAACTTTCTTGGACAAATCATGCTTCCTACCAAGAAATTGCTCAGAGTTTGTTGATCAATTTTCAATACTCAAGTAAGTGAACACATTCATCGTTTCATTATCATTGGAAAATGTTTTCAAATGTTTGTTACTGCTGTCTGATATTTAATAATTTCTTGCTGATACTATCTAGGTAATAACATAACGTCACCATTTCGCGGCCCACCTATTGAGAACCACCTATCTATTTATTATGATGCAATATACTACATTAGTGTTTAAATACACTATAAACTCGTTAATACAAACTAATTGGGACCGAAGCTAGTTCGGATTAACCGGGAGAATACAGAAATACAGAATTTTCTTGAATTTTAGATTACAATTGAATGAGTTTAAATCAAATTTTAATTTATTTAACTGATATATAACACGTGATATCAATATGTATTGTAGTTACGTTTAGTTATATGAAAACACATTGTGTTGACTACAATATATAAATACTAAGCGTTTATTATCAGATATAATTGTTTCTTACAATTATCTTTTAACTTTGAGCTTGCTAACCAATAGAAGTGTACCAATTCAGTAAAAATCGATTACCGATACAAATGGGGTGACCTGGCGGTCTAGGGGTAAGGTGTCAGACTTCTATGCTGGCGGCCGGGGTTCGATCCTCGGTCCCGGCAAAGATTTATCTGATTACCAAACCCTTCCTTCACCTCTGACAAGACATATTGTGAATGTGGGGAATGCCAGGCCTCCACCGTGGTTCGGATTCCACGTTAAACTGTAGGTCCTCCATTTCATCTCACAATCACCCTACCATTACACATTAGCGTAAGTGCGTATAACCCGAACGGGTAGTAAGACGCGGTGCTAATAATAATAATAATAATAATGATACAAATGACCGATTGTTTAAAATAATTGTTCATGCTTCGATTGTTTACACCGATTAGTCCTGATTATCGATTATTTATTAGTAACAATTGGGGAATATGATTAAGAGAATGATAACAATTAATGTAATTAATACGAAAATATTTTATTTAAAAATCAACAGTTAAAGATTTGATAATCTTAATTTTTGATTAATATTTGCATCACTGGGGAAAATTGGAATTGTATTGTTAGTTTTATCAACGATATTAACCTATATTTATTTATCTAGTTATGTAATCTTTGCATAGCCTACAGCCCAAATGCAGTGTCAATATAAGTGGGTTTTTTTTTTCTTTCGATTTCTATCACTAAACTTCTACCTTGAAAATTTTGCTTTAAATTTTACTTTAAAAAAACGATTAATCGGCATTATAATCGTCCGATAACGATTCTTCTATATTCATATTGGTACACCCCTAGTAACCAATCACATATATTTCATTTGAGTTATTTTTTCCCCCTAGTTTTCAAGAAAGTGCTTTTGGATTACCAGGAATTTTGTAAAACCAGGGTTCGGGTTTTAATGTAATGTCAAATGTGTAATACAGTACCGCCATTATATGAATGACACAAAGGGAGTTTGTTTGGATCACAGGTGCTCTTCACCTGCAGACGGTGACTCGTACCAGTTGCTCAGTCGCAAGAAAAGGAGAGGAATCATTGAAAAGCGTCGAAGGGACCGCATCAATACCAGCCTTACCGAATTGAGACGACTCGTACCAGCAGCCTACGAGAAGCAGGGTTCAGCTAAACTCGAGAAGGCGGAAATATTACAGCTCACCGTTGATCATCTCAAGATGTTGCACGCTAAGGGTTAGTGCGGAAAATTTATTTCAACATTTTCATAGATATGATTTATTCGTTTGGCTTGTTAATGAGTCTCATTAAAATTTGTGATGTGTATTATCAAGTTTGGCAGGCATGGTCATTATTCACTTGTGACAATAGTTTTGTTGACATTTTCTAGGAAATTCACTCTAAAATCAGTGATGTAATTCGGAGAGGGTAGTTGCAAGGTAGTAGTCTTACCTTGACTGTCTATACTATGCCCCTATCTTATGGTCTGTGTCATAGTATAATCATACAATTTACGTTTGCTACCTTTCCGGATTAACAAACCTTACGTTTGTCGCTAATCACCTCTAAAACCGCAATACATTGTGTAGGGATGTCACGTGGATTGTACAGGATACATTTTCCTGGGAAACAACTTTCATATCTCAAACCCTATAAGTACCGCAGCAATTTGTGATTAAAATTAATCTAAATATTAAAGAGCACTTTTCTAACCATAATCTCAAATGCATTAGAAAGGTAACATGATTGTCTAACAGATGGCAGCACTAACTCATTTTAAATATGACAGAGACCTCTTTTAACCATAGTTTCAAGGGCTAGAAAGGATTCATGATTGTCTAACAGATGGCAGCACTAACTCAATTTAAATATGACAGAGGCCTCTTTTAACCATAATTTCAAGTGCTAGAAAGGATTCATGATTGTCTAACAGATGGCAGCACTAACTCAATTTAAATATGACAGAGACCACTTTTAACCATAATTTCAAGTGCTAGAAAGGATTCATGATTGTCTAACAGATGGCAGCACTAACTCGATTTAAATATGACAGAGACCTCTTTTAACCATGATTTCATGTGCTAGAAAGTATTCATGATTGTCTAACAGATGGCTCAATTTGAGTTAAAATTAGACTTTCTTCCTTTTCATCCTGTAACCTTTATATGATTTGTCTTGAGATTTTATCTGTTAGCTCATTTAGCATCATGTATAAGTGTGAATACTTAGCCTAATTGATTATGTTGTCACTTTTTGAGGATCTCGTTGAGATCTATTAAGGCCTTAAACTTAAAGGAGAGCCAGCTTTCTTCTCCAAATGAGCATTCTTTATAAAGATGCCTGACATCACAAGCTGAAAAAATGTTAGATCGTTGTTTAAGTATCTTTTATCATGTATACTTCATTGCTTGCATTAGCTTGTAGAGTATTATCAACCTCTCGTTGAATCACTGACTAGCTCAGCGCTTTTGAACCCACATTTTGTATGTAGGTCCTAGACTTGAATCTTCTTTTGGATGCGAAATATTCCTTATTTTCAACCCTATTCTTAGTTTACCATCATATCTCCTGAAGAAAATGAATTCCTTAAAATAACTCCTAGTATTGCTCCCCAAAAAGTAATCAGCCCATTTTCATTATGATGTGTTTATGCTCACAGAATAGTGTTAACAATGCATTATATCTTCTGGTATTTACTAGAGCAAGTTGTTACTTTCTTTGTTCTGTCTGAGTGTCCAATTATTGCTCTGACAAATGTGTAAGTGACAAAGATATTAACGATACTAGTAATAACATAATATATACAGCCAGTCCCTGTAATGAATGGGGTGAATATTTGAGTACTATATATACATACATACATACATGCACACATACATACATACATACATGCACACATACATACAAATAACACTCGTTTTGTATACCAAGTCTCTATTTATTTATTTTTATAAATTAGGTTGGACTAAATAGTGAAAGTTATTTGTGGACTGACCCATTAATTAGCCCTTTTAATCCAAGATAATTCAGTTACTCAGTTAAGCTTATATCAGTGATCCCTAATGAACCTTATAAGTCAAGAGAACTATTTATCCATGTATTTGAGAATATTCATGCATGACAAGAAAGTTTCTCAGACTATATTGGTGGGGAAGTGCCCATAGATGAGTGATTAGAAGACCCCAATTGAACTAAGACAGCGAGTGACTCAAAGGAATTACTACCCCACCCCCTCCCATAAGTGCACAAAGTATCACTATTCATATTTATTTAAGGCAGATATGAGCTCGTGTTTGTTAAATAAATTTGGACCAAGTGTCTGGAAAAATTCTAAAGACCAGCAAACTTGGTTTCTATGATTAACTTTCCTTTTCACTAATATTTTAAAGTCCTTAATGAATGGATGAATAATCCTGTTGCATCGCTACTTCATTTGGAACCTAATTAAATTAAAGGACTTTCATTTATAGAGGCTATACTATTATTACTATTAAATTATAACTATCTACCTTATTTATAAAACTGGCTACTTGAAGCTACAAACAGAGTTAAGATTATTCGAAAATAAAAAATTTATTACACAATTTTAACAAGTGCAGTTTTCTTAAAGTGTGATTAAATCATTTCAAATCATTACACTTCTCGGTTTATATGTGACAAAACTTTCTCTTTTATGTGTTTACGTACCAGTATTAAGGTAAAGTAATTTATATATGAGTATGAATTGAAATTTAGTATAACTAGACATTCATGTGAGCTGTAGACAACGAAATATTTATAATATGTTAAAGACAAATATTTTTTAATGTAAAAGCAGTTTAAAAGTGGTAAACTTGAATCATTTTTAATTATAAATAAGTTTTACATCTTAGCTCAGTCAGTAGCATGTTTGTCTACTGAGTTTAGGGTCCCAGGTTTGATTCCTGGCTTGGCCGAAAAATGTAACATTTGTGAAATGAGTGTTTATCCTTTCATAGTGATGAATTAACGGCTGGGTGGTTGGGTGTTTTGTCTGTTCTATATTTAAGTTAGTTTGTAAGTCATGTGTTGATATTATCAGTAGGTCCGTGATGTGCACGATAAATACCTCTAATAAATGAAAAAACAAACTATTTTTGAAAATTTTGTTCCAAGCTGTAATATACAATACGATAAAGTTTGTGCGATTAACATCATTCAATTGTTTTTTTTAAGCATTTTCAGGGCATAAATAACTAAGCCCTACTGATAATGAACCAAATTAAGTTCACGTTTAGGTATATAATACTTTAAGGCAATATAATATTTTAGGCACACATCCAAACACAAAGTAACAGCTTGCATATTCCAGCTAATGTAATCTCGATACAGAATTGTTAGTAACATGAAACCATCAGAAAATGTTGTTTCTATTAAATGTCCATTTATAAACATCAGCTACCTGAATTTTCCTATTCCTAAATTCCATCCAGACATTTCATCTTTGATCTAAGTAAACCCCAAATTTAGAAATTGTAAAAAGGGGGGGGG
>CABFOV010001665.1:0-87101 GCA_902141375.1 Timema poppense | reverse complement strand
TTTTTTTTTTTTTTTTAATGAGACATTGTACGTGGTACGTTATGACTCGGTTTTAACAACGACATTAAACTTGTTTTCCCTTAGTCTATGTTCATTGACGTGGACGCCAGTATAACGCATGGGTGGAAACTATCCAAAGATATATAATAATGAAACATATTTGGGACGACGCTTAAAAAAAAGAAAAACTGGTCGAAAAACTTGGTTACTTCGAAAACTGGACTAAGCTTCATACACGCATTTGACTCTTTACAAAACAATATGAATGAGTTTCTTTTTTTAAAAAAAATATTCAAAAACACGTTGCTTTTTTTTTATAATCCTACTGGCAGACAGCTTTTTTCTTTTATCTTAAGTAGCAGAAAGAAGAACTAAATTTTAGTTCTCAAACTTGTTGAATTCTAGCACTCATTAGTTGAGGGTTAGACTCAAAATTGACCAACTTAATGTCAAAATTTAGCTTAAATTAAACATCCTTCCGTGAAATTCTTCTCCAAAAGATTAATTGAAATATTTACATCCGAAAACTATCACTTTATAATAATTGTTATTTTTTAAAATATCAATGATCAATAATTGAGTAATAACAGAGTAGCCCGCTTCAGTGGCCGAATGGTCTAAGGCATCACTATCTTATTAGACTGGTCTGCTGATGACGGAAAGATAAGGGTTCGAGTCCCGGTCGGGTCTTCTGAAGATGGTTTTTCCCACTCTCTTTCCATACAAATGTGGGTATATTACTTATATAATGCTTCCTTACTAATTCCTTCCCCATTAGAGTGATTATCATATATGTTTATAACTTAACAGGTAATAAGATGCGGTGATAAATAGTAATAATAATACATTGGAATTAAGTGATTATTATTTTTTAATTATTACGTCAGTCACCCAGGCGGCCAATGAGTTAATTTAAGGAGATAAAGGGAGGGTTAATTTAAAGAAAATGCGCTCACATTGACGTGAATAGGGGAAAATAAAACTTCGGAGAAAAAAAATATTGTAAAACCATTCTCATTACACCCAGTTGGGATACGAACCTGGATATCCCCATCATCTGCAATTCAGTATCTTGCGAGCCTGACACCTTATACTGTGTGACCCCCTGTACGGGAAAGTTAATAATTGTGATAATGTAAATTATAAGTGCTGGTAGCACTAAAGATAATTGTTTCAAAATTGTTATACAATTGTTATTTCAGAAAGTTATTTACACTTTTGAAAATAATTGGGTTATGTTATATTTGGGTTATTTTAATCTGTATTAGGGTTATTATATTTCAGTATAGTATTATTCTATATTTGGGCTACCTTTCATATATCAGGACCATTATATATTCAGCTATTCATTATCAGGGCTATTGTATACTCAGGTTAGTCTATATTCGGGCTAGTTTATATCTGGGCTATTCTATAGTGAGGTTATTATTGATAAAGGATAATCTATATTCGAGTTATTTTATATTTGGGCTAATTTATAGTTGATATATTTTACATCCGGGATATTCTATATTCAGGATATTGTACACAAAGGTTATTATTTCTACAGGATATTCTATATTAGATTTATTATGTTTCTGGGTTATTCTATACTAAGATTATTCTATATTCATGCCATTCTATATTCGGGATATTCTATATTAATATTGTGTTATAATCTAGCTATTTTAATCTGGGGTGGTCTATATTAGAGTTATTATAGTCAAATGTGCTGTGAAATAAATTTGTGATTAATTTATAATCAATATTAAATTTAGAAACGAAACCTCATCTGCGATGGTATACTCTACTACTCTATTGCCCCCACTTGACACTAGATTCCCTGCCTGCAGCCCCAAGTGACGTCATCTTATGAAGGGCGCGAGGCGCACGCGCGTAGTGGTGGGATAAGTTAGATATTTACGTTCCCACGAAAAAGAGGTAGCCCGGCTTTGCACATTTCCAGATGTTCTCTTCCCCCTCTCTTCCCCTCGTGTTAAAACCCTGTTGCTGCACTCCGTGTTTTGCACCTTGCTTCACTTTACCTTCGTCAACAGCTGTCGTGACAGTCACAGAACACAGTGCTCTTACAAGGGAATGGTGGCTAAGTTTCCGTCTCGCATGACGTCACAAGTGGTCGTCTTTCTCCCGCCTAGGAAGCTTTTGTTTGTATTAGTTTAGTTTGAAGTTTATCACGGTTTAAGATAACAAATTTGTTTTTATAACTTACAATGTTAAAATCAATGTTAATTGCTTCGGTGGACGCGTGGTCTAAGGTGTCATTCTCATGTCAGACTAAACTGACGATGACAGGGAGATCGGGGTTCGGATCCCGATCGTGTGTACTGAAGGTGATTTTTATAAGATCGTTTCCCACTCTCCCTCTACGTAAATAAGGGTACATTCCTTATCCTTAAATAATTAACGTAATTAAGACATTGCCGTAGGCCTATAACATGAATAAGTAGTAAGACGAGGTGATATATATTTTTAAATCAAAATCTTATTTATAAAATGTTTATCAGAATCTTATTGAATTATATACATTGTTATATAATCTTACACATATACAATTGATAAAAGAATAAGATTATTTTTACTTTCTAGCTATCGTACAGGTAGAGAAAATATTGTGATTGTCAAAAAAAAATTGAACTCGAGATTTTGATGAATCTCGAAGTTTCATGATCCCCGGATCCGAAAAAGTTGTTTTTGAATTTCCGTCTGTCTGTAAATCCGACTAGAGCCTAAACTGGTTTACCGATCGAGCTAAAACTTGTGATCTAGGGTTTCCCCGAGGGTATTTGGAATTGGATATCTAACCCTAAAATTAAGGGTAGTTTACTGAAGGTCAAAAAGAGAAAAAGATGATTTTATCAAAATCGGCTCTAACGATTTTAATTAAATTTCATTTCAAAACGTTTATAAATATTACAAAAAAAAAATGGCTACTCTCAATATTTCGGAAAAAGGACTTTAAGGGCTCCGGTCTGATAAGTAAATTCTAAATTTTTATCATATCTCCGAAACTATTTGAGATATGAAATTACTTATTATTACAAATATGTAGGTCTATTTATAATATAAATATTTTATTCGAAGCAAATTTTTATAAAACCAATAACTTTCAAGCTATACTCAAATATATATATATATAAACTTTTTGAACACTAAAGGTAAGTATTGCGACCGCAAAAAAAATCTAACCTGAAATGTTGATGAATGTCGATGTTTCATGACTCCTCGAACCCTAAAAATTGATCTTTGCAATTACTTCTGTCTGTGTGTCTGTTCAACTTAAAACTAAGAGTAGTTTAATAAAGGGCGAAAAGAGAAAAAATCGATTTTTCAAAATCGGCTTTAACGATTTTGATTAAAATTCATATCTAGGCGTTAATAAAGATTATAAATAAACTGGCTAATTTCATTTTCCTATGAAAATGAATTTTAGGGTACTTTACAGAAGCGGGGATTTCCCATATCTCCGCAATTATTCGATATATTAAATAACTTATGATTGAAAAATTGTGGTACTATTAAAAATAAAAAAACCTTTATGTGAATGAGATATATTTGTATAACTCCAACAGTTTCTGAGATATTGGCAAGTATATTAATGCAATTTTGTGAGCTTTAGTTGTAAAGAGATACTACTTAAGTTTTACCGCAATAATTCTCCAAAGCCATAGAGTAATTAAATATAAGTAAGTCTTTAAAAGTTTATGTTGTTTTTCCTTAAACCTCTTAGGAGAAATGTTTGTACAACAATGATCTATATCCATTTTAGACTCAATAGTCAATATTTACATTCTTTATTGGTCAAAATTTATAAATGAAGAATTTAATAGCAATACGATGACCTGAAGATGTGCAACACCTAGCAAAATGTCAAAAATGTTAACCGAGAGTCAAAATTTTAATACGAAGTATTGACCCTTGTGGACCCAATATTGACCTTTTTTTTTTATCGGTCTGAACATACAAATGAGGACATCAATTCTTTAAAAATAAAATTATAAAATTTAAAATCAGGACTCAAAAAATGTTTTACGTAAATATAGTGCAATTTATTCTTGGGTTTGCTAGTGTATATTATTTCGTTTCACAAATATTATGAGTTTTGAGTAAATATCTCCATTTTCAAACAATAGAGCGATAAAGTCCATGCGGAGTTCCGTACCATTTATTTCTTTATAATTTACCACCTCGTCTTACTACAAGCTTATGCACAGTTACCTATTATGATAATAAGTCAAGGATGAGTAAGGTTGAATTCAATATGAAATGTACCCGCATTTTCTTGGATAAATTATACTATGGTGCCACCAATGCAGGTTTATTGAGTTTATTGAGTGAATTCATATTTAATATTTGTGTTCTATAAAATAATGTTATTGATAATTAATTTTAACGGTACTTAAATTGATTAAAAAAATTAATCTGAGACAAGAGAGTAGTTATTGATTTAATTACAATATATTTAAGTTTCTTTTTTTAAAAAACGTGAGGTTTTTATGTTTTTGAGCGCGTCTAAATGTACTATCTTTTTGTTTATTTATATTAATCTTTATTTTTTACTAAGCTTTGGTTTTTATTACTGATCTCTTATTCCAATGCGTTCGCTGCTTACGCTATTTTTTATCATCTTTGGTTTTTATTTATCTTTTATACATGTTTAAACATATAAGGTTCATGCTTACAATAAAAGTAAATCTACTATTTTTGGATTACAAATTTACTGTAGCGACACTAAATTAAAATACACTTTTTTTCACCAGTTTGTGCTACCCGTTGGGTTATATGTTTATTTACACTAAGGAAGGAAGGTATAGGTTAGAGGATGTACACCGCACTTGCGTGGAAGGATAATGAGAAACAATTTGAGGAAAATGTACCTAAACACACCTAACTAGATTTCAAATCTTGACTCCATTGTAACAAGTAAACCAGACACGAGACCGACACTTCTTACAACGTGCCCACCGATGTCGGTAATTTATAGTCAGATATATTAAACGCTTCAATTGTACAATATTTTGGTAATGATTTATAAACATACGTTGAAAAATGACAAATTGGACACAAGAATTAAACACGGGACTATTGGCTTAGTGACTTGGTTCACGTAGGCCTATACACGTGTAATATTTAACATAAATTAAAGTATGCCTAATGTGTTTACAGACTAAGAAATGTCGAATTTAAAGGGGTAAGAACCAAAACAGGTTCATAAGAGGGATTTTGAAAATTATCGCATTTCTTTTTTCATAGACAGGGCCTTTTAGAAAATTATATATATATATTAGTGGCCAGCATTGAAAACAATTTAATATATAATAAATGTTATTTTATAAGTATTGATTTATATATATATATAAATGGCTGCTGCAGATCACATGACTTGACGTATGAATACGGGAATGTAGATCTAGTAACTCTTCTAGCTGTCATATGAAAATTTAGATTGTAAATTGTATATTATATTAGTAGATTCCCTAGAATATTAGAATATTTATGTTTTAAAATCATCAAGAACATTCTATTTGGTAATACCTTTATTGGTATTAAAGAATATTTTGAAATAAAAAGCTGACCTCATTTATTTATGCAGTAAACTTATATCACGGAAGATTGATAGTTTTCTAGTTTATCTGTAATTTATCTATAGGTCTAAATATTTTGTATAAATTAGTAGCACACTGTACAAAAACTATGAGCTATGTTTATTTTAACTCACTCACTAAATATATTTTGTAATTGTTTTTTGTTTCAATTCAGCTGTACAGTTTTAAAAAGTCTCTGACATATTAAGTGATTATGCTTCTCATATTTACAAAGACAGCCGAATGGTTAGCACGCTTGACTCTGTCCCAAAAGACAAACGTTGAGCCTCACAAGATAAGCTACACCGTAAGTATTTTAACCCTCACCTACTCAAACCCCAACCCTATACATCCCTTATAAGCCCCGCAACCCTTTGAGATCGTCCGTCATTTATTCCAGCGAAGAGCTAGCGCAATTCCTATAAACCCAAACCAGTGGTCACGAAAAAAGGTTTTTCTTCAAAAATGCATTTATAGATCAAACAAATAAAAAGCAACAAAAGGTGTACACTTTTGGTTTTGTCAAGTGTTTTTTATTTATTTTTGCAACTAGTTTCCTACCTGTTGTTTTTTAAGAATGTGAAGCGTTAGCAATCACTCAGTACATAGATGAAAAAAATTGAGAGTTTTTGAGAACGAAATGTTGAGAAATATATTTGGATTTAAGAGGGATGAACAAAGAGGATAATTGAGAAAGTTACATATTGGAGAACTTCATGGTTTATATGAATCTCCAAACATATTAATGATAATCCAGGCGTGCAGGATGAGGTGGGATGGTCATGTGGTGTGTATGGGTGATGACAGGCGTGTACACAACATTTTAGTTGGGAAACCTGAAGATACCAGCCCCTTTGGTAGGCTGAGGCGTCGATGGAAGAATGACACGAAAATATATTTGAAAGAGATTATGGTGTCAGTTTAGGGATATGTTGGAGGTATCTCAGGATAGAGTTGACTGTCGAGCTTACGTTATGGTGGACATGAACTGGCCAGAGAGCTAGTTGGTTGTCAACAAACACATGTTTGTATTATTTATTGATTTCATAGCGATCTCGGAAGTGTCATCAACCCTCCCCTAATATGTTGTCGGGCCAGTGTTGCACGGAGCCTCACTCGTGGGATTGTAGACCTCCTCTAGCTCCCACACGCTCTTGCACATGCATGCTGCCCTAATACGCGCGTGCCGGCCACGCGACATCCCCTCCCTGCCTGACTCTCTTTACACTGCGCTCTAGTGACGAGAGAGAGAGACTACGATCATTTTACAACCCCAACCAAGACTTTCTCAGCCTACCTGTTCAGATCTTCTTGGAATCACGAGCAACTACAGTTTGGAATAGTGATAGGCTCAATCGAGTAATTCTAAGAATCGAGTAATTTTTAGCGAATCGAATTGTCCCGTGGCAATCGGTTGGACAACATTACTCGGGAGTCTTGCAATGGGATTCGATACTAACAACATTATTTTCAGATTTCACGTTGCATGTACAGTCAATATTAAAGTATGTGTTTTAAGAACTATCTCACAAAAAAAAAAAGTTGTTTTATGCTCTTTTTAATCAAATAAACTTTTATTCATACAGTCATGTTAAAATAAATTGATAAAGTTGTACGTTTTTAAAAGGGAAAACTGGTTTGTTTTTTGTTTTTTGCTATTTTGTATCTTACTCTAATTATTTTCTATTTATAAATAATCATATTTTACTAAGGAGCAATTATAATTCATAAAATAATTAAGAAATACAATAATTAGTTTCGTTATATGCGATTGTGGAAATAAGACTGCCGAGGTTCCAAGTAAAAAAAATCTAGTAGCTTTTATCGAGTACTTTCAAAAAGAATCGGAAATGTGATACGCTTAGTTAGCGTACTTTTCGATTGTGTACCTTACATCTGCGAGTATTTTGTATTGAAAATTCACGTGCAACATTTAAACCATAAAGGGTCATTTTTGCGTAGCAGCAGAAACTCTTGATGAAAAATGAGCTCTACGGGAATATGCCTTTTAAATGGAAATAGCATGATAAACAGTCCAGCCAATAAGGTATATTCTCACTTAGCTGGTAAGAATAGAGAAAATAAAAGAATAACAAGGTCCGAGTAAAGATACTCGAGTAATCCTGGAAGAATCGAGTACTCTCGATTACTCAACACAATCGAGTTACTCGATTATTTTTACTCGATTGTGCCCATCAATAGTTTGAAATGTGATATCGACGTGGAAGTATCGATACAATGATTGTTTTCAGTGGCCGCATGGATAATTAAAGGGAAATCCTTGGTGGAAGATGTTAAATAGCTAATGAGCCAAATATAAATATTAATTTATAAAGGTCATGATTGCATAATGCTAAGTAAATTGTTTTGAGAAAGTGTATGCGCGTGCATATTTCATAAAACATTTTTGGGAGATAAATAAACTTTATTTTTTGGCAATAAAATTTGAAAGCTCTTACCAAATAAAAATACATATTATTTATAAGTTAGTATTGAAAATAATTGTTTATCAAGTGTTGTTGGTAGGCCAATATTAATTAAATTGTATTACTAAAAACATCTTCGACCCGTGGGGAAAACTGTTATCAGATTTTAGCTTTTGAGATAAAAAAAAAACCTTTAAACCACATGGGTTTTTTAAGCATCGCGTATTACTATCCGTTCGGATTATACACCTATGTATTTATTACACTAACGGATTAGGAATTAGGAAGGTTTAATTTAGAGTAAATGCCCCCGCATATGCGTGGACGGAGAATGGAAAACCATTTAGAAGTATTATTATTATTATTAGCACCGCGTCTTACTACCCATTCGGGTTATACGCACTTACGCTAATGTGTAATGGTAGGGTGATTGTGAGATGAAATGGAGGACCTACAGTTTAACGTGGAATCCGAACCACGGTGGAGGCCTGGCATTCCACACGTTCACAAGATGTATTGTCAGAGGTGAAGGAAGGGTTTGGTAATCAGATAAATCTGTGCCGGGACCGAGGATTGAACCCCGGCCGCCAGCATAGAAGTCTGACACCTTACTCCTAGACCACCAGCTCACCGACACCATTTAGAAAAACTACCTTCAGTGCACCCGACCGGATCGAACTTTAATCTCCCCATCTTCAGCAGTCTAGTCCAACATGAGATTAAGCACCTGATCCAAGATGTCATTATCGTATTAGACTCAACTGCTTATGACGGGGAGGTCGGGGTTAAAATCCTGGTCGGGTATACCGAGGGTGCTTTTCCCTAAATTGATTTCCACTCTACATCAACACGAATGCAGGTACACTTACTCTAAATTCAAACTTCTTCGACCCTAATATATTAGATGGGTGTTTTTTTAGCAATGCGTTTTACTTAACACCCGTTCGGTTTGTACGTATATGTACTAAATACACTAATATATTAGGAAGGAAGGTTGAATTTTACAGTAAGTGTGGCCGCATTTGCTTTGAGAGATTGGAAAACTATTTAGGAAAAACCACCCTCAGTACACCCAAACGGGATTTGAACACCTGTCTCCTTGTCGTTGGCTGTGCAGTGTGTTGCGAGAGCAACTCCTTAAACCAAGGGCTTTCAACTTTTGATTTTACATTCAGCATATATATATGCTAAATGTCAAATCAAAGTTATATTTAAATATCAAGTTACTTGGAATTGTTAGAACGTTCACCCCATTACCTTTATTGGGGGTATTTCAGGACTAGGCCACTGCTTCAAGAGTTCTCGAACTGAAGATACTGAGGTCAGACACATGGGCGCCCATAAATGGGCGTTAAGGGGAGCTCCAGCCCCACTTATCACTATGCAATATTTACTTTTTTTTTTGTTAATTTTGATGAAAATAAAAATATGTGTATTTATTAATTGGCAACAATTTGCTATCAACAAGTTTGAATAATCAATATCCGAGTTAACAGATAAAAATGTAGATTTCCTCTCATTCCCTCAAAAGGTTTCTTTTCATTTTGTTTTCTTCAGTAAACTTGTGGAAAATATTATGTTTATTTTCGAAGGGTTCAGCTACAACTAAACTTTATTTTTGGTTAATTTTCCAGAAAATTGGCTTTCGGAACTCATAATTATATTTAGCTTAGAATTATGTTTAGGTGCTCTAAAACTCCTTCCCGCAAAGTTGAGTTCCTAAAATTTTCTCTCAAGAGGGGGGAGGGGGGGAGTCACACATCCCCCAGTGGATGATACCCCAATCCTCTCTCCATTTGAAAAACCCATATGGGTGCCCTTGATCAGACAGATTGACGACGCACTATTGATTAAATTAAGGTGTTGAACATATTATTATTATCATTATTATTATTATTATTTTCACCGCGTCTTACTACCCGTTTGGATTATATGCACTTACTCTAATGTGTAATAGTAGGGTGGTTGTGAGATTAAATGGAGGACGTGGGATCCGAACCACGGTGGAGGCCTGGTATTCCACACATTCACAAGTTGTGATTAATACACGTCTTTTCAGAAGTGAAGGAAGAGTTTGGCAATCAGATAAATCTGTCCCGGGACCGAGGATTGAGCCCCGGACCCCCAGCAGAGAAGTCTGACAACTTACCCCTAGACCGCCAGGTCACCCGTGTCAAACATAAACTATAAACTATTATCAACTTACTTCTAAATTCATTCGAGATTAAAGTTATAATAATAGTTGCTCCAATGTTCTTGAAAAACATTCAAAGGTGTTGCGGTATATTATTGTTTTATAGTGGATCAATTATTAATAATACAGTACAATATTCATATATCGTACAGTTATTTGGGTCAAACCTACTAATTGACTAGTGTGAACTTGAGTGGTCGAATCAGCAATTGGTCTAGGGATGACAATTTTCCATAATATATCTAGAATGGCCATACGTCCCGTTTTTTTTATCATGTCCCGGCCGTCCCATTGTTTTAGGAAAAAATCCATTTCTGTCCTTTTTTTTATAAAAAAGTAACTATAAAATGCTTAAATATTGGTGTCAAACTAGTTGTGAGGAGGTTGGATGCATGGAATAAATCAAATATTTCTATATCTAATAGATGGGTGGAAATATTTTTTTGAAATTAGTGAAAAATGTTTATATAATTATAGGATTTTTTTTTAAATATTGTAGAGTTTATTCTTTGTTTACCAGGAAGTGGAAACTCGCTGGAAAGAATATCTTCTATTATGAATAGCATGCGGTCTAAGGAGATATGTAGATTTAGTGTTGAATCAATGAGAGCTATGCTAATTGTAGGACAAAATTGTAATATAGTGTTTGTGTGTGTGTGTGTGTGTCTGTGTGTGATAAGTCTTACGACCCAGTATTGAAATATCGACATTTGTCGCGTGAAGTAAGTTCAACTGAAAAATACTCATGGAATAAGTAGGATGAAATGCAGTCTTCATCTACATCCACCTAAAAATTTTGGTATGGGCTCTGTGAAGAAGAATTATTGTAAGTTCATCATGTTTATGTTATAAAAACGATTTTGTGTGTGTGTGGCAAAAAATATCGTCTCATTTGATAAAAATTTAGAAAACATTGTTCGATTTATTTTGTGGCATATGCTCTAAAGTGTTGTTTGATAAGAAATCTATCGATAAATTGATCAATATATCGTACACTAAAACATCGATATAAGTATATGATTCTTTTTGTATATGGATTTATATAATTCCAACTTAGTCACAAGGTTTTTGTTGACTTTTCCGTGATTGAGTATTTTCCGGATGGGTGGTATGGTGCGAAACCAAAATAAAAACATGTTCTTCGTTGTAATATTAGTCCGTGCAGTCCTCATATTTACACTTTTGAGATAAAAATGAAGGAAGATATGAAGCCATATTTGCGTGAAAGGAGAATAGGAAACCATTTAGGAGAAGGCAGATCAATTGTAACCCAATACATCCAGCCACGATTCAAACCTTAACCTCCGGTCACCGACATTGCGAACGGGATGCCTCAGACAACTGTAGCAGTTTGACAGCGTATTATATAATTAGAAATATTTAGATTTTACAATTGACTATTTAATTTATATATTAAAATGATTTTTATTTATATTATGTAATTAACTTTTGAGCTGAATGACATAGCTTTAGATTTGATAATTATTTATATTTTATACTTAACTAGGCCTATGTTTATATTTTATAATTAATTATATTATCAAATGTAATAATTAACCATATAATACTACTATAAAGCCACAAGGTTGACTCACTCACTGACATTAATGTTTACCCACTTCCAGATGAGATAGAAACTTGAAATTTGGCATTCTTGTAGCTTTTAGCCTGTAACAGACGGTAAAATTCCAAAAAAGTTAAAAAAAATATCTTTCAACTTCCTAGAAAAATTCAAAATGGTGGAGCAACTATAAAGTCGACGCGGGCCTTTCTTTGAAGGTCTCTTGTTGCTAACGAGCAAAGAGAGTTTATACACAGGTCTGTTATATAGTTTAGATGAAATTACAAAAAATAGTTATAGGAATAAAACTATACCTCCAAAATAGAAAATATATGTTATTATATTTGGGTCTCTGAGAGGAATTTTATGAGGGTGTACAAAGTTTTTTCGGGCCACCTTCCATTTTCCATTAATCCCGTCTAAAATAATATTATTTAATTCTATATGAAAAAATACGATAAAAAATTATGATTAGTATAATTATAATTTTATATCTTTTTAAAAAGGTGGAAAAAAACCATACAAAATAATTATACGGTATCTATACTAATAATTTAGTTATATTACTAGTAGTGGCAACGTGAATGCTAGTCTATACTTCTATACTAATATTATAAAGAGGAAATATTTGTTTTTTTGTTTGTAATGGATAAACTCAAAAACTACTGGACCGATTTTAAAAATTCCTTCACCAATATAAAGCTACATTATTAGAGAGTAACATAGGATATATTTTATTTTGAAAATTTAATTTATTCCTCATAAAAATGTGGATAGTCACTCATATTTTATGGTAGAGTCTATGATGATTCTTCAATATGTGTGTTGAAAATAATAATGCGTGGAGGGGGGGGGGCGGAGGGGGAAGGGTCTAGTCTTCAATATAACCAAACATTTTCTGAGATCCCAGGAAATTCCCAAACCCATTTTAGACATTCGGGCCCGGATACGATGTAGCCCTTTCGCCCCCTCTCATAGGGCCTGAATTAAATAACTATACCAATTAGCATTTTAGGCTTTCAAATTACTGCTTACGGTAAAAAAAAAAAAGTACTCTAGCCGAAATAATTTCCCTAGATACGCCTATCTTATCGTATTGAATTTGTACCAAATCGGTTGAGTAATGTTTATTGATTTTTTGTGGCCCCCTTCGGTGATTGTGTGACCTAAGGCAGGGGTATTCAACCTGCAGCCCGCGCTAACATATTTTGCGGCCCGCTGGCTCATGAACGATATAAAATGATTTCAAAAGAAATATTTGGCAAATACAGATATATATATTTTATTTCTGAAGATGGGGAGAGCGGGGTTTGAAAGCCAGTTGGATGTACTGAGGGTGGATTTTCCTTTATGGTTTCCCACTATATCTCCACGCAAATTCGGGTACGTTTCCTTTAGATTCTAGCGCTGTCGTCCCTTCAACATTAGCACATTTAATATATATGCGTATAGCCCGAATGATTAGTGAGATGCGAGACGGTACAAAAATGTATTTATTAATTAAGGTAAAGTTTAATTAATTCTGTTGGGAAAACTTATGTTTTTCCTACAAATTATTGGTAATATTGGATTAGTTTCAAAATGTTTATTACGATATTTTTAATACTTTATAATGCTAGTCTAATGACATCTACAATTTGGATTGGTGAAGCTCAAAGATCTACTGTACATAACATTTTGGTTCCCATACATGGTTATTTAAATTTTTATTTGATGACGAGCTGAAGTTGCTTAATAAAGAGAACAATGGAAGGGCTTGTTTTTGGTTGAATTGAATCAAAATGGGCCGTTAATATGAATAATATGACAATGATGAGAACACTGTTCTAACACAGTGTATGAAATAATCTATATTTCTCATGAGTTTCATTATGCCAGATTAACGATCAACTTAGCGTTCACGTAACGTAATGCAAAAGTTATACTCGTGTTTTTAAAATGGAAACCATTACGGTGCACAACGCTGATGTAAGGTTCACTAAACGTTGGATTTTTCCTGGGAGAGATATTTTCCTTTACGTGAGGTGTTTCATGTGTTCCTGTCATCCAATCATGTTGCGAGCGATGTCCAAAACGGATATTTAATTATTTATTACTTCATTTGTTTGTTTATGGTGTACAGACGCCTTCTCTTGTATAATTCCTAAGTCCACGTCTCGCGAACACGTAAACTTCGTGGACTCTGACTAAACTTAATTCTGTATTCCCAGTAAGCTTCTATTGAAAGTATTTGAGGCCTAATAAACCCAATATACTTGGGTTTCATTTTAGTGAACAATTTATGATCAAACTATTAAAATTAATTGGTTGTGTTTTGCTCAAGTTGTTAAGTTACATTAACTGATTATTGATAATAAGTTATGTTTCTTACGTTACGTACACGTTAAGTTGATCGTGAACTTGGTACATATTATAAGCATTTCAAAATCAAAGTAGTGAACACATTTTTAAAGGAAAATAAATATTAAATAACAATCTTAAAAAAATCGCTATTTCAAAACTATATAATTCCTTTTGATTCCGCCTAATAAATAATATATGGTGAGAATTCACCCAAAATAGGTATGTTTTCACTAAAAAGCTGCACAATTGTACTGTGTCACCGAGATCGGTGCTCTATGCTATGTTGGGTCCACGGCAAATCCTATAGATGGCGACACAATCGTGGAAGAAATCTTACCACCATATTAACTCAGTGTGTACCTATCATCTGTGTGTAAATAACTGATCTGTCAAGTGTAGAAGCTTAATCTATGATTAAACCCCTTGGGGGGGTCGGGTATGCTTTATGACAATAGCAAACTGTACCTCCGGCAAATCATAAACAATGGCTTCTGTACAGCGTGCTTTTGCACAGAAGTTGTCCAAGTAAGTTATTAGATAAATGCTACAGTGTAATCCAATAACATTCTGATTCACCAGTAAGTTGTATCTGTCATGGTAAACCAAGAATGTTTACAAACAAACATATTCTTGGGATTCATTGGTAATAAATATTTTAATTACTATTATATGATATCAACAGTAAAATGTCAAGAAATCCGCCTCCTCTATGAAATATTCCTGGTTTTGACACAATGGGGAAGCATTATTATTATTATTAGCACCGCGTCTTACTACCTGTTCGGGTTATACGCAATGAGGAAGCAGAATGGTTAAATGTTCATATGATGATGGGGAATAGAACGTTTTTTTTGTTTTTTTTTTGAGAAACAATATATTAAAAAAAAATAATAACCTTGTGGCGTTATTAATTACAAAGTACACAAACCTCACCTATTAACATTTTGATTGGTTAGTTAAATAATTAAAGTGTCTCTTATGAGAAAACTCACATTAGAATGTTGCATGGAAATTACAAGGCCCTAATTAAAAACAAGATGTTCCATGTGTGGTTGCTGTAGACTTTTGCATCTTGTGATATCCTGTGAAATAGTTGAGTCGAGAAATATTTTTTAAGTTATGAATATAATAGTCCCAGTAGACACATAAACAGCGTTTTTTTTATAATATTAACTACAACAGTGTTAAGTAAAAACAATAATCTTTTCCTTTAAATTTTGTTTAAGAAAAGAAAGCCCACCTAGCGAATATGGGGGGAAAAAATTTTAGGAATACTATTCACAAATGTGACATCTTTCTTTATATTAGCTTCCATAGTTTAAATAGTCACACTTAAACACTAGTTCTCATATTTCATTATTATTGCCTTTATCCAGAATTATTACTTTTATACATTCATATGCCAAATTATAAATTTTCAGCTGTCTCTTTGACATAATAATCATTGCATTTAAAATAAATAATTAGGCCTTATATATATCCTAGACTTATTTGGTCACCACATTCAAATATCCATTTGAGCTGCACACAAATGTACTAATTAAGGTGATGTATTAGGGATGAGAAAGGTTGGATTGAGAGGTAGTGTACCTGCATTTGCATGGGATCAAATTTGAAAACCATTCAGTAAAAACCACCCTTGATACAGCCAACCAGGATTCAAACTCTAATCCCCCTTTCATCGGCAATATAATCTATTGTAAGACTGATTCCTTAGACCATGCGGCCACCCAAAGGGGTCATTATTCAATTAAATAAATGGTACGGTACACTGCAAAGCCTTTTTGCTACGTTACCTTTGAATGGAGATATTTACTTAAAGCTTGTAAGATATGTGAAATAAAATAATATACATTATTGCAGAAACATAATTGAAAAAAAGAGCATAACATTCTATCAAAGAACATAAGGGCCACCGCGCACTGGGCGACCAGCTTGCACAACCAGCTGCTGTGACCTTTTAGACACCGGCAACTTGCTCCGCAGCCAAGGAAGCCACCGTCCACTTAATTTCTAATGAATTTGTCCAGTTGGCCAACTGGTTGCCTGCGCACCGCTCGCTATCCTAGTGGTTGCTGCAGTCAAGTGCACACTATCCCTTTTACCACAAGAATTCTCACTGGTCGCAGGTAGCGCTGCTGGTCGCCCAGTGCGGAGTGGTCCTAAATGAAATAATGTACATTGTTACAGAAACATTGATAAAAGTGGATCATCTCGCTACAACAAAGAGCATAACAATCAATTCTGTATTTCAAAGATCTTAACATTTTTTATAAATTTTTGCTTATAGTCGGAAACTATTGGTTTTATAAAAATATATTTCAAATAAAATATTTTTAATTTTTAATCAGTAGTCTTATATTATTATTATCACCGCGTCTTACTACCCGTTCGGGTTATACGCACTTACGCTAATGTGCAATGGTAGGGTGATTGTGAGATATTCACAAGATGTCTTGTCAAAGGTGAAGGAAGGGTTTGGTAATCAGATAAATCTTTGCCGGGACCGAGGATTGAACCCCAGACGCCAGCATATAGTCTTATATTATTGCAATGATAAGTTGTTTCATATTTCAAAGAGTTATAGATAAATTATCAAAACTGGAAACTCCACTTGTATAAAATACCCTCAAAGATATTTTCATGGGTAAATGAGAAGCTCCATTTTGTTTGTAATGTTAAAAAATGCTTGAATATGAATTTTATTCAAAATCATTATAGTTGATTTTGAGAAACTCAATCTTTTCTCTTTTTGCCCTGGAGTAAACTACTCTTAATTTAGTGTTTGGATATCTATTTTTGAAAATTCCTCAGGAGAACGCTATGAAAACCCCAGACACAAAGTTTTAGCTTGATCGGTAAAATGGCTTAGGCTCGAGACCAAGATATGCACGACCAACGGATATAGGACATTGCAAAAACCAATTTTTCAGGTTCAAGGGGTCATGAATTTTCGACATCCATCAAAATCTCCAATTAATTTTTTTGATAATCACAATACTTGATATCTTTGAAGGGTCGCGGTAAAGTAAAATTAATTATATTGAGTCTAAGGTTTTATATCAATATTATGTACTTCAAACAGAGGAAGTCCAAAATGGCATGTAAATAAATGAAAGATGGGTTGAATTCTTTATTTCTCGAATCCAAATTTTAAATTTTCTTCCAAATATCAAATCCAAATTTGAGTCCTTGAAACTTCAAAAAATGTACAATTTTACTTACAGAGATAGCTAGTAATTCAAATTTAATAGTAGTCTTAAGACTAGGTGCCACTGACAAATACAATTTTTGTGATTTTTTTACGTTTATGACTAATAACTTCTATTCATTCCTTTTACCCATTAGTTAAAATTGTTATTTGAAGTCAAATGTTGTCATAATTATTGTATTCAAAGTACTTTTTGTGATTCTTTTGTGAATCTTGAATCTCTTGAATATTATAGAATTCGAGGAATTTGTGCATCCCATCTCTAAAATAAATGTACCTAACAGTAAATACACTCTAAAAAGATGAAAGTGCTATGTTTGTTTTTAGAAAACTTTATATTTGCATGATTTGTCATAAAATCACTTTGGGTAGTTTAAATCATTGATAGTCATTAATACACTAAAGCGTGCTATTTAAAAATATATAACATTTATATATATATATATATATATATATATATAAATTTGCTTTTTTAATATTTATGTTTATTGTAAAAATGTATTTCCAGACAACATGCTGCTGATGTAAGGAAACAAATTTCATCATCATATTCACATAGTCTAACAAAGAGTGGTAGCAGTATATCAGGATTTTCATCGTTGGTAAGTTTTTAATATTATGTTTCTTAGATACTACACAGGTTTCAGTAATTAGTCCATTTTTATGTTTATTACAAAATGTTAACCTGAGAAATAATCCCTTTGATAATATGTAGGTGACCTGGTGGTCTAGGGGTAAGGTGTCAGAATTCTGTGCTGGCGGCCGGGGTTCAATCCCCGGTCCCGGCAAAGATTTATCTGATTACCAAACCCTTCCTTCACCTCTGACAATCGGATTCCACGTTAAACTGTAGGTCCTCCATTTCATCTCACAATCACTCTACCATTACACATTAGCGTACGTGCGTATAACCTGAACGGGTAGTAAGA
This sequence comes from Timema poppense, assembly GCA_902141375.1. Taxonomy (NCBI): domain Eukaryota; kingdom Metazoa; phylum Arthropoda; class Insecta; order Phasmatodea; family Timematidae; genus Timema; species Timema poppense. Next base: position 68,855 of record CABFOV010001665.1, on the reverse strand, counting down.
CGTGGTGCTAATAATAATAATAATAATAATAATAATAATGATAATATGTATGAACCAACAATCCAACGCATAGAATATTCCTACAGTAGATTCCACTTCTCGTGATAATAGGCATGAGCCAACAATCCGAGGCATAGAATATTCCTACAGTAGAGTCCACTTGTCGTGATAATAGGCATGAACCAACAATCCGAGGCACTTAGTTTTCTTGTTATAAGTGTTATATCATATTTTTTGGAAGAAGTTAAGAGTAATCAGAACTTGATCTTCAGTTGAAGTTCAAGTACTAATTTGTCTCATAATTATTGTAACAAATATTTTGTTGCTACTTTAAAACAAATCACAACCCTAAATACCATCTTATTTTAAACCAAAGTGAATTGTTCAACGGAAAATTATACTTTCTGAATTATAATATTTAAATTGATTGATTAGATAACTATCTCTTACAGATGTCTCTATGCGATGTTGTTGATCCATTGGACTATGAAGAATTTATTCAGCAACATCAATTGTTGCTTGACCGTGATCCTCTGCATCATGTTTTAGACTTTCCTGAAAATGATATAAGGGTCGGAATAGTACCTCGAAAGATAAGGACACTTTCTCCTGTTGTCCCTGAGGAATCTCTGTAAGTTACATTTCCAAACTCATGCTCTTACTTTTATACAGCACTGATTGTTTATTAATGAGAACATTTTTAGAAATAATTTGGAATGTTTTATTACCTTTTCATAACAAAATGATAAAACTACTAGAAACTATTAGTTTTATTACACTCTCATATATTTAATATTCTTATTTTACAATTTTGACTTATACATAGTTTGTGAAATTATTTACACACAAACAAATAAGAAAAAAATAATATATTTTGAGAAAACATTTAATATTCAACTAAAGCTATAGAGTTACTTGTAATCTTTTAAAAATATTTTATTAATGTAGAAAACATTTTTTCAGAAAATTATGTGGATGATTATGTTCCACTTTTGTTTGTTAGAATGAACTAATGGACATTTAGCCCAAACTGGTAGAGAGATATGATGAGAAAAAATACTAATAAGGGTTCAAGGGCTACATCTCTAAGTTTAAGGAAGGGAAACTCATGATCCTGTGCCTTTGATAAAGGGAATAAAAACACTTTGGAAACAAACATCCCCGACACATGTATAGCACGGTAGATCTGCATAGCCTAAAAGGTTTGGATCATACCTGCTTAGTACAGTTTTACACTTGCATTTTTAAAAACAAAATGGTTTACTTTCATTATTTTATTTCTAGCCATGTTTTACCACCTCATGTGCAAGATTGTGTCCAATCTTATACGGCGGACTGGGTGGTGGTAAATTATCAGTTTCGTCATCACTCGAGCAGTAGCTGTGTTCGTGACCACATTGGAGAGAAACATTCACTTGTACATATTATTCCACGGCAAGAATTTGAAGTCGACTATAATAATCAGGAGTTTGTTGATACGCCTCTAGAAAATAATCTATTCAAAGTTAGTATCAAGTTTAAGAAATACCTCATACTGTTTATGAAACGGGTAAAATGGGGCTCTGGAAGGATATTTAAATAGCAATAGGAATAAGTTTGTAATTTATTACTAGACCCCTGAACTTTTCATGGCTACACAAAACTAGATTTTTTTAATACAAACTTAACCACTTCAGTGGCAGCATGCCCTAAGGAGCTACTCTTGCAATAGACTCAGATTTCCAATGGCGAGGAGATCGTGGTTCAATCCCGGTTGGGTGTACTTAGGGTGGTTTTCCAAAATGGTTTCCAACTCTCTCTCCACGCAAATGCGGGTACGTTTCCTCTAAATTCAACCTTCCTCACCCCTAACCCGTAAGCAAAGCATATCACCTGAATGAGTAGCAAGATACGGTGCTGAAAAAAATACAACCTTGAATGAATTTTGGACCATAATTTAACATCTATAATGTCACAAATTTAATATTGTTTTTTCTGCCTCTGCAAATATCAACACACTTTATTAATTGTGAATTTAACATTTAAAACATAATGTTCACTGAATATATGAGTTTAATCAAGCCGTCGTGGCTCTAAATTCATAATAAGTCATGTCACGATGAATGTTTTCTAAACATGATTATATATTCTACCTGTGGTAGAAATTTTTTTTTTTTTATTTGGCATGACTTAAATGCATAGACTTGATCAAGTTATATGAACAAAATGTGCAATTAAAAGTTACTGAGTATTTATCAAAGAAAATATCAGAGGTGCTACAATCATGGAAAAACTGTAAATTTCAGAGAATTTGGTAATTAATCTGTGAAAAGGGTTTTTTAGTCTATCTAGGGAAGAAAAATGTATTGCATCTTATTCAAACACTGTTTTAATCAAGCTTGTGTTTAGTTCTGTTTGAGTGTTTTCCACAAATAATTACTTATAACAAATGGAGTATTTTGATTTTTTAACATCCTTAACAATTTAGATATGGGCCTTTTTGTCAGCGAAAGGTTGGTGGATTTTTTTTTCCGAGATTTTTTTTTCACCTCGAAATTGTGACAACCGTGAATAGTCTGGGAATTTTAAGGTCTTAGCTAAAGAAAACTCATCAATTTTTTCCTAAACACTACAACCGAAGTGAGAGAATTTGTTTCTTGTAGGTTAACAAAATGCATTGTCAAGATTTGGCATTCTAACATGAGATGATTTTATAAATTTTGTTTTATATTACATTGGCACGATGCCACAAATACTATCTAAACAATTAGTACTGTTAAAGGAACTTATTAATGTTTTGATGTTAATAGCTGCCAACTTTAAAAAATAAAAATGTGATTAATGTATTAAACGGAAAACTTGTAATTCACTAAGGAAAACTGAAAAAAAGGTTAAGTCAGTAAAAATTGAAAATGGGTTTCTGGAAAACTTGAAAAGTTAGGGAATTTTACAATAGAAGTTTTGCGGCTAACCTGTTTGAATGTCTCTGTATTGAAGTGAACCTGTACTCAAAGTAATGTGTATGCAAACATGAGGCTGAGTGAAATAGAATTTATGGAATAGAGTACAAGGTACCATAATTTCTTATATACTTTGCTGCATTTCATAGCATTTTCTACTTCCCTCCAATTTAATATGTTTTTTTATTTTCTACAAGCTTATGGCTAGAGTTAAAAGCCACAATTTGAATGATTGTGAAATTATTATATAATTTAATATAATAGTATTGATATTTCATAATGTAAACTTTTCAGGTAGATTCTAGGCAGTCTATTCAATCAGCAGACACTCCACGTGGAAGTTGGGCAAGCTTTGACCTGCGCAATTCAGTTAATGATCAACTTATTCTCACCTTGTTGGAAAGAGTTCCACCTGAAACAGTGGATCAGTTAAATGAAGTTCGGCGTTTGGAACAAAGACAAGTAAGTTAGGAAATATTGTTTCTAGAGATGGGTCGAATCCAAGTCTTAGTAAATATTATCAGTTTAATAAGAGGTATGATTTTTTTCCCCCTCTATTTCTTATTTTGTTTAAATTTACTCATTCCCAGGTGTGCATGTAGCACAGCTATATGTGTAGACCATGCAGCCTTTTTTTATACTTGTATACTCTTATCTGAAACATATTTTCACTATTTACCTATTTTCTCATTTATTGATTTATTCATGGTCATAATATGGCATTGAACTGATAGCTTCATATATGAGCTTCAATATAAAGTATTCAGATTGGCTAAAGGTACAGTGGTTCATCGATAGATGGCATTACAATAACTTATTGCAATGAAACATTGATTCACGCTCGTGCCAGGGAATGTTCGGGCAAACAAAGACGTTGTTCAACGCCTGCGCCTAGGAATGGTTTAAGTGGTAAATTAATGGGCTCTGGTCTAGTTGATTGGTTTTGTTCTATAATTATATTGAGCTAAGCCACCAATAAGCATCATAATAGCTCTAAAAATATAACTCATTCAAAATTGTAATTACAATTATATTTTTGAATCTTGAACCTGAGTTTTCTTAAATCCTTTAATCTCAAATATCTATAAGGATTCTAGGAGATTGAAGATTTTAAGGACTCATCCTTTATTTTTATGCATACTGTGGGCCATCTATCACAAGCTAAATTTTGAATAATTTCACAATTCTTTTAACAGTACTTATTTTAGATACATTTTATGTACAAAGTTCAAACACAATTTCATAGCATAGGCTTAAAAATTTAATATGCTTAATCAAACCTCCGCCATCCCCACCTACACACACTTTAAAATCGATATATTCTTTCCACAAATTATGGCAAACATTCTTTTGTAAAGGTATGTTAAAATAACTGCTCTGAAGATTGTATGTTTGGTAAGAGGGGATCATGCAACTTTATGACAATCAATTGGGGAAAACTACTCTTTCATGGATAGCGGTCCAAGAGCATCGAAAATGCAACAAAACATTATTTTATTTTATTTTATTTATTTATTCAACTGAAACTTAATTGTTACAATATGATTTATCTTTAACTATAAAATATTCATGCCTAAGTTTGGACAGTATTTTAATATACAGTATATCAAATACTCTACTCCAGTTTTAATGAGTAGTCCCTATGGTGTGCAATCCCAATTAGAGGCATGCTAACATTGATAGCTGTACATTGTTTTATGCTTTTTGTGGGATTTTATTGCAAACAAATACTTGGGAATATTAATTTTTCTTTATATTGTCTTCATTTGTTATTGATGCTGGTATGTGTGTATGTACATTGAACCACATGTCATTTTTATGGTTGGTGTAATTTTAAGGGGAAAGTAATATAATCAGCACTTTATCCTCTGGAAATAATACTACCTTATTATTGTCAAGCAGAGGCGGGCATTGCAAGCCCATTACCAAAGGAAGATGCTCTGATTTTTCTGACATATTATAAGAGAATAGGGTCTGTTCTATAGCTCCTTGTTTGGTTTATCTATTTATCCTATTTTTCATCATCGTTATCATCATCATCATCATCGTTAATAGTTTCCAGCCACTGGCTGGGTCTGTTTGGAATGTAAGCTTCTCCAACATATCCTTTCTCCCCACCCCCTCTCCTCCTCCACCATGACTCACTCCTCTCCTTTCTCCTCGACACTTCTCTGCACTCCCTTCATCCACCTATCCCTTGGTCTTCCTCTTGGCCTCCTGCACTCCCACCTCAATATCCTTTATCTTTGGTATCTTCTCCCTCTACAGTCTCCTCACATGACTGTACTACCATCTTAGTAGTTGTTATACTGCGTATCTTGCCATATGAAATAGTTCGACTGTGGCTTCACTTGGTACGTCCTATGTTATACTACGAATATTGGCCCCTCGTTGTGGAGATATAAATTATGTCTCATATCATAGCACTCTGAATTGGAGACCGAGCGTTATGTCCCGTGATCAGTGGTACTTGTTGCGGCATTGTTTGCAGTGTCTCTTTCTTCTTTTTAACATTATTATACTTGAGGTTGAGTTTGGAATTTATATGATTAATAATTATTGTCAGAAATAAATTTACTAGTGATTTATTCAATAATTTTATATTTGCCACATGGTTAGAAAAATGATCATGATTACTTTGCTAAATGCTGCACTTTTGTGAAAATATATTATTTAATACACCTGCACCCATTTGAATTATAAATATATTTGATGTTTAATATATTTGAACACAGGATTGCATTGAATTATTTCAATAATAATTCTTCATGTTCCTTTGTGAACGTGTTACATACTTAATACTTGCACATCTCAAAACACATCCTATCAGACCGAAGACTTGTATCAGAGCTCCAGAGCGTATACAAACTTCCGGCTCCCCAGTCCAATAGAACATTTATAACAAAGCTTTAGGAGGTTCTAGAGCCGGAAGTTGCCTTTAAAACACTCCCACGTGTCAACTATTACCCGACTGTATCAAACACACTGAAGTTAGTTACAATAGTTGTTGCCTTCTAACTTCAGGGTGTTAACTTAACAAAAAAACCTATAACCTTCTTAGCTAGATTCTTGTGACTATTATAAATGAATAGTATAGAATAAGATGCATTTTAGGCATGAAATAATAGAATATAAAATTCAAATAAAAGCAAAATATGTTTAATAAATGAAATTAAGAGGATAATATTGTAAATGATTTCAAATATTCTTTAGGGGTAAAATCAAGGTCATTAAATAGTGACTTCTTTATCCTGTCCTGCAGTGACTCCTTCTATCCTATTGATGCTGGTAAAACTGTACCTTTGTGAAAATTGGAATTCAAACCCAAAGGCAGCAATAGCCATTTGTGATTATAACGATAGATGAAAAATAAACCCAAATTGGATGTTACTTTGGTGTTGGGGCAGAGTAAGTGACCGTGATAGAAGGGGAGAGGCCAGTTGGCTTTGCTCCTTTAAAATCAAGATAGTTCAGTTGGTACAAGCTTATTTGGAAATGACAACGTATTTCCAATGTTTTTAGTGTGGGTTATTTTTACATTGACTCCATAACTTGTAGCAGAGATGATAGTTGTGATTTTTGTGCAATGGTTAATAGACCATCAATAACTGCCTGGATGTTGTGGACATGCCAAGTGGTGATCTGCAACACACGTTATATGAAGGGCAATTAGATGATTGGCTGGGCTTCAAAAATGGGATGTGCTCTTAATATATATGCTTAAAATGTTTTCCTTTATTAAATGGGTTTTTAAAGAAAATTCTTATTGATAGTATACCTATATGCAGTTAAGTCAGTACATGTTTAAAAGTCACTTAAGAAAATTTGATCTCATTCTACAAATAATATTTTTGTATTTAACGTATCTCATTACATAAAAATGAGATATTTTTTATTTGATACTTGAGTACTTGAGATTTTATTTTATTTTTAGGAAAGAAATATCAAGGAAAAATTTAATTATTTACACTCTGCACTTTTTTTTTGTGCTACTCAATTTTACTACTCATTCATTATATTTATAATTTCTTCTTATGTATATATACTAATACATACCTCACAGACATTACTATAATTACTATTTCACTGTTTTATTTGTATTACATTAATTTTGGTTATACTTATAGATCAGGGGTTTCCAACTGGCGGCCCGCGGGCATTTTAAGAATTTTTTTTTTAATCTCAAGAAAAGTTACAAAAAATATTTCATAGCTCTTCAAAAAATGTATTAATATTCATAAGGCAAAAATGAGCAAATGAAGTTGATAAAGAAATAAAAGTCAGCCGTTCTACAAGTTACGCACTGCATCGCACAGTGCAGGACCCAGCAAAAGTAGTTGGGCCCTTCTACTGACCTCTCTCCCCTTCACTCCCGTAACAATAGACTCGCCCGGTAAGGCTTGCTGGCTACTCCTCTCGTCTCCACTCTGGCTCAGTCGCGTTTGCTTGACGTGTAGTGAAGTTTCACAAGTTACTTTACATTTTGAAGGCTTTGTTTTGTGTTGAGTGTAAAGTGTACCGTTGCTTGTGTCTTTTACGTGAATAAAAATGAGCGGAAACTCAAAGAAACGCAAAATTGAAAATGAAAACAGAATTTACAAGGAAAGCTGGGAGAGTGACTATTTAATTACTAACAACAGTGGGAAGCTTCAGTGTTTGGTATGCATGCAAATTGTGTCTGTACCAAAAGAGTACAATGTTAAACGACACTACTCAACAATGCATGAGGACAAGTATGCAACATATAAGGAAGAAGCTCGACACGCACTAGTTGCAGACTTCAAAAAGAAATTAAGACAGCAAACAGGTATGTTTATTAAAGTCTTACAAAATCAGTCATCTTCTCTGTACGCCTCCTACGCGGTGTCGCTTGAACTTGCAAAGGCGAAAAAACCCTTCACTGAAGGCAGTCTGGTTAAAAAGTGTGCTATGGAAATGGCAAAGGCTTTTGGAGATGCTAAAATGGCTGAGAAATTTGAATCAGTGCCACTTTCCAACCAAACTGTACAGAGAAGGGTCATTGATATGGGAGAACAAGTAGAAAAATCGCTGATTAGATTGGTTAAAGAAAGCATGCATTTCTCGCTATGCCTTGATGAAAGCACTGACCAGTCAGATGTCAGTCAGCTATTAATATTTATACGCACCACCTTCGAAGATTTCAGCAGTAAAGAGGAGCTATTTGATGTCTGTTCTCTTCAAGGAACAACAAAAGGGAGGGACATTTATGATGCTTTAAAAAAAACTGTCGACAGAGTTGGAGGCTTCAGTAAATGTTCAACCATTGTGACAGACGGAGCGCCAGCAATGACAGGGGAGAAGACAGGTCTGACGGGATTGCTAAAAGAAAATGGCGTAACGTGTCCTATGATCCACTGTCTTATTCACCAGGGAGCGTTATGTGGGAAATCAATGAAGAAAACGGAAGTTTTTAAATTTGTGGTTAAAATTATTAATATGTTAAGAGGTGGAAATCGAGCCCTTTTGCATAGACAACTAAAGCAGTTTTTGCTGGAAATTGAGGCAGAATATGGAGACTTGCTGCTGTACAACCATGTAAGGTGGCTGAGTGCAGGAAAGTGCCTTGAACGGTTTTTTGCTATTCGCAAGGAAATCCCTGAATTCCTTAATAAGTTTGTCTCGTCTGATACCACAGAACTAGAAGAAGAAATTCAAAGCCCAGAATTTTTAAAGCAGTTAGCTTTCCTAACAGACATGACAAATCACCTTAACACCTTAAACCTGAGTCTTCAAGGAAGAAACCAGGTCGTATCAGATATGGTGGGAATTGTAAATGGATTTCGAAATAAGTTAAATATTTTCAAACGTTCTTTGGAAAACAATGAGTTGACACATTTCCCTTGCTGTCTACAATTAGTGGCGTCAAAAGATCAGGAAAATGTAGATTTTTCAGATCTCAGTTCACACATTCAAGAGATCATTGAAGAATTCAACACACGATTCAAGGAAACTGAAACACTGAAAAGCAGTGTACAGCTTTACATGAATCCTCTTGGTGTTACAATCGAGGAACAAGAACCACACCTACAACTTGAACTGTGCGATCTACAAGCCGATACGTTCCTACAGACCAGACAAGAAAAGGGATCACATTTTTTTAAACTGCTATCCAGCGAAAGATACCCAAACTTAAGACAATTTGGACTAAAAATGACTTCAATGTTTGGGAGCACGTACATATGTGAAAGTGTTTTTTCTTCTATGAAATTCATTAAAAATCAGTACAGAAGTCGACTTGCAGATTCTTCCTTGCTGCATCTTTTGAGATTAGCAACAACAGAGCTGGAGGTGGACATTCGTTCATTGGTAGAGGCAGCTGATCGATCACAATACTCCCACTAAATTGTCCTTTTTTAAGTTTTATTTTGAATATATTATTAATTTCAGTTTGACTTTGGATTAGTTTTTTTTGGGTGCCATTTGTCAAATATTAAGTCAAATAAACTGACATTGTTGCTCTTCTTCGAAATTCAATTGCTTTTGGTATAATAGTTTTTGTTTATTTTTAATTTCACTCTTTTATGCAATTGTAAAATAGTGTTTTAAGCAAATAAAATGATTAAGCCTTTGTTTCAATAAAACAATACATATTATTTCATACTGGTACCTCTGTTCTATTTGCAGAGTTATACGAAAATTGGCCTATTATTAAAGTGCGGCCCGCAATCATGCCTAAGGCTTCCACTGTGGCCCTCGAGCCCTTACAAGTTGGAAACCCCTGTAGTAAGGTCTAACAATTTTATAAATTTATTTTTACTTTTAGGATATGCTGTTTTCCTTATATCCTGCACAAGATGAAGAAGAAAGAATAGAAAGACGCATCCCAGCAGAAAATCCTTGTGACCAAATAGTTCATCGAATTCTAGTTAAATGCCATCAACTTAAGTATGTTCAGTTTAATATAACATTATATATATATTGCTTAACAAACATATGACGGAAGCATTCTAGAGGTAATCTACCCGCATTTGCATGGAAGGAGAGTGGGAAACCATTTATTTTAAAAAATCACCTTCAGTAGACAAGGACCAGGATTCGAACCCCGATCTCCTCATCTTTAGCAGGCCACTCTTACACGAGAGTGACGCCTTAGACCATTCGTCCACGAAAGCGGGTTGGTTAAAAATAATTTTCTAAACAACCACAACCATACTACAGTGAAAAGTTTAGTGCCTTTCATGAGCATAGAGAATGTTTTATTGCTTTTATTTATTCTTCATTTTCTACAGTTCTATCATATCTGTTTATTTATTTAATTACATTAATAGAGCTTTGTAGTTTTATGTATGTTTTATTTCATAGAAAGTTATTACAACTGATTTGACAAAATCGTGTTGTTTTAGTACCAGCAATATTTGAGAATATTGATTCACAAATAAATTTAAAATAGCTTATAAAGCAATTTTTCTAAATCTATTATTATATTTACTATATTAACACCCTCTTAATTACATCAAAATTAACTTTATAATTACATAATGTATAATATATAGTTTACATTCTAACACTTTATATTTCTATAACTTATGAAAAATATGGTAATAACATTTTAAAAATAAATTTGAATTCAGCATAAAAATGTATATCAAGATCAACTATTTTTGTTTAAGAACTATAAATTGTTGCTTTATACTCTGCATTGTTGATGTAGGTTTAAAAAAAAAGTCAAAATAAATTTTATACTATTTTTTTCTGATCATTCTGCTTATTAATTGTTCACTCAGGTGTAAATATGTTGTTACAACATGTTTGTACAGTCCATTTTTCATAGAAAGAACAGTTTAGAAAATGCAAACTTCTTTTTGCTGTCAACTTCAGTAACATTGTACTATAATATGATTATTATTTTAAAGGTATTCATCACATCTCTCAAAAGTGACTAGACGTGTGTAGACGTATTAACAGAGTTTAAATAACTTTTGAAACTGTTAAATATTGTTCTTCCTACCAGAATTGAATCCTACTCTAGCTGGATAATGAATATTTAATCATTAATGGTTAATATTTGACTCTTTGACAATAAGTCGCTGTACANTATCTGATCCCTCCTCACGCTTGCTCACACCAAGCACTACTCCCCCCTTCTCCCTGATGTGCATACATAGTTTATGGACAGTCTCTAAGTACCTTATTTTGATTCATTGACGTTCACATTCATAAACCTCTAAATATGTATTATTTTATTATGTCCTCTATTTGATGACAAATTTTAACAATAATACAAACAACTTAATTTTTCTATCAATGAAGCTATATTAATCTTCCATATTTCATTGGAAAACTTAAAACAGTTTTAATTTAAAATTATAAGCACTTAAAAATATATTTTTCCGCATCTTTGAAACATAAAAATGGAGATTCTGAATTGTGACTGCTGTCTTTTTTTTTTATTGAAAATTTGTTATATGTTACTAATAATACATATGAGTATTAACAAATTGAACATGATTAAGAGTCAATTTGTTAAAAGACAAGCTACCATAAATTACAGAACCAAGGTGTGCTCAGTGTATAAATTATAATTCATATTAACAACTTTTTTCCTAAATCAAGTTAACAAAAATAAATTAACTTTTTATACAGCTATTTTCAGGGCGTTAATATTTTTTTAATTACCTTTTATTTGGCCTTGTTTGTTAAGGTTGGAACTTGAAGTTGAACCTATCTTTGCGTCAATGGCGCTCTATGATGCTAAAGAAAAGAAGAAAGTATCTGAAAACTTTTACTTTGATATGAACTCTGAAAGCTTAAAACGCATGTTAACTTCCCATATACCTTACAGTGATGTAAGCACTCTGAGTCGTTCATGTATATTCAACATCACCTACCCAACAACTGACATGTTTCTTGTTATTAAACTGGAGAAGATTTTGCAAGGAGATATAAATGAATGTGCAGAACCATACATGAAGGATGATAAGGTAACATTTGTATTATATTGATAAGCATGCTTTAGTTTAAAATCTAACAAACGAATTGAGGTACATATTTCTATAACAAATCGAGCGTATAATGTAGTTTAGGAATAGTTTTGAAGAGTTCATCTTTTTTTTTAAAAAAAAAAAAAGCTCACATGCTAGCTTCGAGCATTGACTTCTACACTTTTCGAAATTTACATACTTTTCAAATAAGTTTAGCAATAATTTGGATTCATAAGTCAATATTATTTAAGTGTCTAATCAAACCAAATGAACATAAAATTATTTTTTTTTTTTAATAAGATTGGTTTAAATAATGAGGTACACACTTAGCTTAATGATACCGGAGTAAAAATAAAATTGAATTAAAAGTTTATAAACACATCCTAGTCACTTTGAACATCTGTAATAAAGGTAAGATTGTTTCATATTGTTTGTATTATTTCACTGCTATTGTTCTATTATTACTGCATACTACTGGAATGACTTTCAGAATCGAGACAAAGTACGAGCTAATGTAGCTGCTGCAAGTGAAAGACTGGGAAAATATAGAATGCCTTTTGCTTGGACTGCCATATATATCATGAACATCATAAATGGTGTGAACAGTTTAGAAAGAGAATCTGGGAGTGATAAGGAAAGCGGAGGTTCTAATAGTCTAGGTAAGTGTTTGCGGCCAATTACTATTACAACTGCCTATGACAGGGAGATTGGATTTTGAATTCCAGACAGATGTACTGAGGGTATTTTTTACAAAATGGTTTACCAATCCCCCCACCTAAAAGCCAGTAAAATTCTTCTAAATTCAACCTTCCTCATACCTTACTAATTAGCATAATTAGCACATAAGCATCAACCTGACCAGTTGGTAAGACGGGGTGCTAAAAATAAAACTAATACAGGGTGACCACAGATAGGGAAAACTTGGAATAGTCAGGGAACTTGAAAACTGAGAAAAAATTGTGGGAATTGACCACGAAACGGGGAACATTAGGCACTATGTACATTAAATAAAAACAAGAGAGACTTCAATATTATATTTAGTGAACTCCTCTTAAATATTGTAAACAATAATTGAGGTCAAGTCAATTAAAAACTAATCAATCTTGAACACATTATGTTGCTTTGAATATTTTCCTCACCGTATTCAAGGTCATGTATTGCAAAATCAAATATGACTAGTTACTTATTTTTTTGAACATTTTGTAGGGACAGAGAATAATAATTTGAAGGAAATGAACACACTTTTTTGCACAATTTGAGACTAGACCTTCCCATCACCAGAAGACCAGAGATGAGATTCACACCTTTGTCAAGTACTCATATTACAGGTCATAGATTAATTAAATATCTTCAAACTTGTTGGCCATTGATGAGCCATTGGTACTTTATGGCTTACGTTTACCTAAACGGGTAAAACATGATTAGGGTGGAAAAAAAATTACTTGTTTGTAAAATGTGGAAAATTCAAGGAATTTAATAAGTAAATAAATTCATGGGACCACCCTGTACTAAACAAAAGCAAACCACGCTAATAAAATTAACAAAAGCAGGAATTTGCTTATAATAACATTTATAAAGATAAATATTACTAACCCATTTAGGTAGCCACATGGTCTAAGGCTCTACTTTCTCAATATAATAGACTGCTGGTGACGGTGGGATCATGGTTTGATCCCGATTGGGTGTACTGATTGTGGTTTTTCCAAGACAGTTTCCCAATCTTTAAACCATTAGCTTAACTGATACATAAGTGTATACTCCTACTGGGTAGTAAGACAGGATGCTGAAATAAAAAGTATAGTTTTTTTAATGGACATTAATCTACAAATAACATCTGGCAACATGAATATGAGTGGCATGCTTATTATTATTAGTAGTGCTAAGTATTATTATTATTAATAATATTAATAATAATAATACTTAGCACTACGTCTAACTACCCGTTAGGGTTTTAGGTTTCAGTACTAATTACACTAGTGGGTTAGGAGTTGGGAAGGTTGAATTTAGAGAAAGTGAAACTGTGCATGGAGGTAGAGTGGAAAACCATTTAGGAAAAAACACCCCTAGTTCACCCAAGCGAGATTCTAACCTCGATCTCCCTGTCCTTGGAAGTCTAGCTCAACACGAAATAAGCACGTTAGCTAACTACACCACCGAGGTGGGTGGCATGCTTATTGTTATGAGAACATTATTGAGTTAAATATGTATCTTTAATTTATTAGTCCAATTCAAAGTTAATGGTTAAATGGTCTTGGTGCTGAATTCCTCAAAGTTATAGCAAATAGGCAATGAGAACAGGAAATAAACTAATAATATGGTGGATAACTGACCATAGTAAATTTAATAACTAAACATTTTATTCTACTGTGCCAATATATATTTTTACAGATCGAAAGTCTAGCAGTAGCAGCTTTGACCAGTTCCGAAAACGTGCAAGTGATATGAGTTCTTTGACACGCCGTGGGTCACTTGAAAGACGTTCCAATACAGAAAAGAGACGAAGTTGGTCTCCTGAAGATTTTGGTTCAAGTTTGGACTCTTTTCGTCCAGTTACTTTAACTGTTTCTAGTTTTTTCAAACAAGTAAATATCTATTTTAAATTGTTAAACTTAAATAAATTCAAACATTTATGGCATTTGGGAAAAACACTAGATAGAAGTACAGCTTTGTTTTGCTCTTAGCATGTGATAGTTCAAATAAAAAGCTTTGAATATTATATGACTTTCTAAAATTGATATTTCAATAATATAGACATGTTTGTCTTTTTCTCTGGGTAAGTTTCATTAAAAAAACTTGAGCTTACAAATCCCTATTATATAGTTCTGTGGTATAGAGCACTAGGCTAAATCATGGTTTAAATTCCCAGCACACTTACCTAGGTGATACTGGAGTACAAATTGTTTAGATATAAAACTAAAAAACACATAAACACATTTTTAAGGACAAGCTTTCACTGTCACAGACAGCTTCATCAGGTCAGGAGAGTAGACTGATGCTTTTGGTTGAACTGTAAGCATCAGTCTACTCTCCTGACCTGATGAAGCTGTCTGTGACAGTGAAAGCTTGTCCTTAAAAATGTGTTNAAATTAGGAGGGATAGCCAGCACACTTACCTAGGTGATACTGGAGTAGAAATTGTTTAGATATAAAACTAAAAAACACATAAACACATTTTTAAGGACAAGCTTTCACTGTCACAGACAGCTTCATCAGGTCAGGAGAGTAGACTGATGCTTTTGGTTGAACTGTAAGCATCAGTCTACTCTCCTGACCTGATGAAGCTGTCTGTGACAGTGAAAGCTTGTCCTTAAAAATGTGTTAATGTGTTTTTTAGTTTTATATCTAAACAATTTCTACTCCAGTATCACCTAGGTAAGTGTGCTGGCTATCCCTCCTAATTTAAACCACTATTATATAGTTCATATTATTTCTAGATTCCACTATTCTATTTAGTCAATTATTTTGGAAAAAAACACCTAATGAGAGTATTTGAAATTGTGTGTTTTGTTTTCTTAACTCTCTCTCTCTCTTTCTTTCTCCCTCCCTTATAATATGGTTTTATTTTTGCTGGGTCAGGAGTTAAATACAAAAATAGAACAAACTTAAATGGATCTAGGTTTATGACTAAGATGTTGTTTGAAATATATAAAAATACTATACCACTATATCAATTATATCTTAGTATGTATAAAAGAAATTTGAAAATAAGTCGAAACCCATATATAATAAGTAAGGACCCACTTTGGTGGCTGCATAGTCTAAGGCGCTACTCTTGAAATATACTAGATTTCAGATAATGTGGAAATTGTGTTTCAATTTCTGTCGGGTGTATTGAAGGTGGTTTTTCTTAAATGGGTTTTTACTCTCTCACCACGCAAATTTGAGTACACTTACTTTAAATTCAACCATCTTCATCCATAACATATTAGCATAATTAGTACATACGCATACAACCTGAATGGGCAGTAAGATGCGCTGCTAAAAAAATAAGGAATTATTAAATTCAATATACTGTCGAGGCTTGCAGATTTTAGTAATCAAAAGCATTCAATGATGACGTAAGCCTAAGCAATCATTACTGTTAATTGTTTCACATCAGCAGTTGTTCACATGCATCAAGTCATATTTTTAAAACAGAGAGTGTTTTGCCAACTAGCACACACAGTGTATTAACTTAAACATTAACTCAGGAGAAAACACCCCTCTTTTTGTGGTATATAAAAATGGGTTTTAGATATTTTCGAGAGAAAGGAGGTCCAGGAAGCCCGCCAGTTGTGTTGAGGGGCTTACTTCGAAGTTCTTTACATACTCAGCTGCCGGGTAGCAGAAACTTGTGAGGATAATATCCTATAGCTTGAGTCCTTGTTCAGTTTGAAGGAGGGAGCCCCCCAAACCATCTTGAAAGTCTGAGTTATATATCAACCACGCAAAGTCGAGCAATCATGTGTTCTACACTAGATAAATTTTTAACAACCAAGATAGGTCAGGGTGTAGAATTGCTGGGTAGGGACACTGTTAGAATGAGGATCTTTTTTCCAAACTCTTTTAACTTGTTCTAAAAACTTACTTCACGTTCATACACTCTTATAGTAACTAATCTATTTCAATAAACAAGATCAAAACAAACACAATTATATGCCACTGACTAACTGAGCCCACTAAGCCATACTGATAACAAGGCCCGTGGGTTGAGGGAGTAGCGACATTACTAAAATATGTAAGATCAAATGTGGTTGAAGACATGAATCAAATAAATCTCTTAAGAAAGAAAACTTAAATTTTTTCAAGAGGTAAAGTGTAGACAACTCTTTTGCAAGATATTACAAGTTTACCAAGTTCATGTCACTTTGACCCATGTTGGGAATATAATATTTTGAAATGTAATATGCAAGAACAAAGTACTAATTTCAATTTGTATAAATGTTTATGTAAATATATTTGTTCCATGTTAAAGTGAAAGCAAATTAAATGATTTTTTTAGGTGTTTAATATATATATATTACTATAAATTATAAAGCATTATAGGATGTTTGTAGATATTTGTGAGTATTCTCTTTGCTCTCTTAGGAAAGTGATCGGCTACGGGATGAAGACCTTTACAAATTTCTACAAGATTTGAAACGTCCATGTTCTGTTATGAAGAAACTTAAATGTATCCCAGGAACATTGAAACTCGACATCTCACCTTGTCCAGATGAGCTAAGATACTGCCTCACAACTGAGTTGGCTCGACTTAACCCTTACCCTGGTGATTATGTAAATTACTTTATTAAATTTGTTTACACGTTTATTAACTTTGACCCATATATAACAAAAGTACATTTTTTCCTCACCAGATGAGAAAGGCCGTCCAACAAAAGAGATCCTGGAATTTCCTTTAAGAGAAGTGTTTACCCCTCATTACAGTTACCGTAATCTCTTGTATGTCTATCCAAAAGAACTCAACTTTGGAAGTCGAGCAGGTGAGCTTTTTGTTTGTTTAGGCTTCTAAGTTTATATTTGTAGTGATATTTTATTAAAATTATTATTTTTAAATATTATATGAAAACTAACTTATTATATTCTTTAAATTGAAACATGATACCTCGACACATAAATCAAATCCGGGACCAGGTGTTATTTTTCAATTTAAGAAATAGACTTAGATGCAGCTATAATTGTACTTGACATTTATAATAGCTTGGCTATTTAATCTAACCTAACTGTGTTTAAAACCATTTTAATGAAGCTTTTTGGGTTTGTATTGAATCTTGAATTGAGCAGATAATGATCACAAATTTTGAATAATTATCAAATCGAATCATATCATAGTTAAACATGCTAACATAATTATATTCAATAAAAGGAGTTACACATTAAAAAACCTTACATGTTGTTAAAAAAAATTAGAATAGTTTGGGATTCTAGTCCTATAATTTATAATGTAGGCTTATAGTTCACCTTGTCAGAGCTAAGCAATAAAGAGCACCATCTGTTGTTGTAGCATCCTATCATAAGCTACAACGTTAAATTCAAAACAGGATACTAAATTACTTTCAATAATATTCCACCAAAACTTAAATCATATGATGAACTAAACTCACCAAGCTCCATTTCACTGTGTACATCCCAAACTGATTATATCTTACGCCACTTGGAGGACAACTCACTCTTGGAAGGATATCAATCTTGGGCACATCTTCGTGTTCAACGGATAAAATATAAGAACTAAATTAATTTTCGGCTTTTATAAGACTAAATTCCTTTTCAGCCTTAATATATTAAATATTAAGAGTCCTTCTGGCTCATGAAAATTGTAGTTAAATATTCAGAGTCCTTCCGACTTATATAAATTGTAATTAAATATTCAGAGTCTTTCTAACAAGGATAAGTATGTTGAATATTCAGAGTCTTTCCGATTTGTGGAAATTATAATTAAATATTCAGAGTCCTTCTAACAAGGAAAAGTATATTAAATGTTCAGAGTCCTTCTGACAAGGATAAGTATGTTGAATATTCAGAGTCCTTCCGATTTATGGAAATTGTAATTATAATATTCAGAGTCCTTCTAACAAGGAAAAGTATGTTAAATGTTCAGAGTCTTTCTGACAAGGAAAAGTATGTTAAATATTCAGAGTTCTTCCAACCTATGGAAAGTGTATGGAAATTGTGATTAAATAGTCAGAGTCCTTCTGACAAGGATAATTATTTTAATTATTCAGAGTGATTTCGACTTATGGAAATTGTAATTAAATATTCAGAGTCCTTTTGAAAAAAAAAAAAGTTTTTTTTAGTTCTTCTGATTTGTGAATAAAGGTAATAATTGTTTAAGCTAAATACCTTAGATGTTTTCAATTGAATTGAATATTTATATATCTTGTTGATAAATAAAACTTACATTCATCTATTTAACCTTTGATATGTTGACTTCAAATTTATTCCTATTTAAGTATTTTTAACCTTCCTGGTAATATTCTTTATTATTTTTCTGTTTTTTTTTTAACATCCTTGGTGGTTTAGCGCAATAATGCTGAGTGGGTTTCTTGGAGGCAGAAGTGAATATATTATACAATCATATATTCGGGTTTTTTCTTCGTGTCCTTTTTGCTTGCTCTGTAACTATTCACCCCTTATTTTATAACTTTATAAATTTGTATGCCATGCCTTAACCTGGAGGACAGAAAGGGCAACATTGTGATGATAACCAGTCTTCAAAGCTAACACATTTGTTCAAGGGTGTGGTTACATGCCATATGAGGTTTTTGTAAAGGCTGTGTTTTGGGGAGAAATGTGACTTATTTTCCAGTAACTATGATAATTATTAATAAGCATTCACTTTACCTCACAAGAATGGTTATTAAAAATATATTAACATATTTTAGGTACAGTGTGGAATTTTCAACAGCATAAAACCCTAACGTTGGTTTTTAGTTTGTTTTGATATGAGCTATTGAATCCAATAATATAAAATTTGAGATGATATCAATATAATAGAAGCTTCACAGACGCTTTTTAACTACACATTTCAAAAAAATGTAATATATAAAGTGTATTTATCTTGTTTTATTTTTCTCTCTGGAGCATACCATACATATATATATTCTATCCACCTTTCCTGTACCTTCTTCTAAAATATATGTATTTAAAACATGAAGTGATTCCTTTCCACAATGAGTTATGGATTTTTTTTCAACAGATTTTCATCATTATTATTTTATTTATTTTAATTGAAAGCTTGTACATCAGTGATGCGCCCAAATATTTCCAAGGGAAGCCACAATTTTATAAACGACAATATCTTTCAACATGTTATAAATAAAGTGCATTAAGTACTCATTAGCATAACTAGTACATCTGCTAAAAAGAAAAGAAAAACACTATATTTCCTAGCATTATAAAACATATACAAACTTCAATGTTACTTTTATTATTATTATTCATTTAGATGTGCATTAATGCTATTATCTAATTCAATGTCATTATTTTTCTAATAATATAATAAGAGATGTTCCAAAGGATTAATATTTCTAATAATACTTTGTCATTTTTAAACTGTTTTCTCTGTAACAATATACATGTTTTAATGAACACCTAATGATTTTATTTAGGCTCAGCTAGGAATATAGCTGTTAAAGTTCAGCTTATGTGTGGAGAAGAGGATTGTGATGCATTACCAGTCATATTTGGGAAGTCCTCCTGTCCTGAGTTCACAACAGAAGCATACACAACTGTTAGTTATCATAATAAGTAAGTTTAGAGCTAAATGTGTCTACTCTCAAAAACATCTTCAGTGGCCGTATGGTATATAGTGCTACTCTATGCAATAAACTAGACTCCCAATGATGGGGAGACCGTGGCTCGATCCCCGCTGTATGTACTTAGAATGGTTTTACACTCTCTCTCCTATCATTTTTAACTATTTCTTTACTAAAATAATATTTTACTTTGGATTATAGATGTTCACATGATATTTATTTAAATATAATTGAAAAATGGCATTTGGACAGACTTTAGCATGCCATTGCTCTACCACTGACATTTTTTGAATTTACTTCTTTTCTTTGTCTGAATGTTTGTGACCATCCTATCAGAGCATTTTGGAAATGTTTCATATATGAAAATCCCAATTTATTTGAGTACTCAACAAAGCCAGTTTATCCCTTATTTAATAGTATTCCTATTTCATACCAACACCGAACTCAACCACTACACACCACATCAGTCAGTACCATGAAACCTTTGTGAGACAACAGTAAGTAAAGATTACCTCCTTCCACCCAAATTACTACCCTTAACAATCTCATTCTCCACCATATAGAACCACATCTCTCATGCTGCCTGAAGGACACTTATTCTTTTTATGATTGTCGTCATAAGTGAGGTGGCCATCCTATGACTTCCAATAATTCCTAGTAGCGACTATGCAATTCATTATGTGTGCATACTTTTTGAGTACACTCTATTAAATATGTTGCTCCTCTTTTAGCTCCCAACTTAATTATTATTCTTTATTTTTTTAAATTCTGATTTTAGGTGTCCAGATTTTTATGACGAACTGAAAATTAAACTGCCAGCCAATTTGGGTGATCATCATCATCTCTTATTCACATTTTATCATATTAGCTGTCAGAGAAAAGTAGAGCCAACAACAGCAGAAACTCCAGTTGGATTTACAGTGAGTGTTACGAACATACTAAATTTAATTGAATAATGAATTATCAGGATAATAGACTATAAGTTAAGTTTGTTGTTGAATTTTTATCTAATATAAAAGTTATGAAATACAGCTATTTTGAAGATCAACAAAAATCAAATTTTTTTAAGCGCCTACACTATTCATGACTATTTTCATGTATGATCTTGCTAACAATTTTGTAATGTAAAAATTAGTTGTACAAATACTTAGTGTCAATAATAATAACAACATAAGTACAAACAACTATATTGTGTGTTGAATGAGCTCATACCTTATTCAGGCTTAGTTTAACGCAAGAATAACATTATCTCCCCCACCCCCCTAGAAGACCTGTTTCCAATTTGATTGGTTTTAGGATACAACATCAAAGGGAAGGCAGTCTCTTTTCAAGTGTTAAATACTAAAGCTCAGAAGCCCTTGTTGTTTTTGTTGCCTTACTCTTGTGAATACTCTTGTTAGAATTGTTCTGACTTTGTATGTTCGAGTAACTATGCCACATTGGACTTAGCGTCATGCATTCTCGTGACTATCAAGTCACGGGCAAGTGTTGGTCCAATTTCATCTAAGTACCATATTCAGGCCCATGAGGATGGACCCTTGCCAAGAGGATCTACACATTTAGAGTAACCGACTCAACATGTTCTCTTCATAGACTACTGACACTGGAGTGGATTTATTTTAAATCATTATTTAACTATAGACTGCCATCACATTATTTCTATTGTACTATTGTACTATTGTACTATTCCATGTATTTTCCCCTTCTACTTAACAACCACAAAGTCACTGAAAGTAATAATCATAACTAAATGTTTTAATTGATAGTGACAGTAATGAAACCCTTATAAACAGCATTTTGTAATAATTATATTAAGCTATATTTCTCCCCTGCTCAACTAAACATAGTTACATATACCAAGTTAACTTTGTATGAGTTTCATTGTACTGTGCCTAGTACTTGTGCATGTAGTTACTATAATTTTTATGCAATTCATTATTATTGACACACACAACAGTCTTACAGATTAACCTTAAAATGTTGCACTTTATTTTGATTTTGCATCACTGAAATATCTTGATATTTTTTAAATAATTACAGCATATAAGGAGCATTATTTATAAATTGTATTGTTTCTTTCAGTGGCTTCCTATTTATCGTGATGGACGCTTACAATCAGGAGAGTTTTGCTTACCTGTGATGATTGAACGTCCTCCACCAAATTATTCTTTCATCCCTCCAGATGTGTTGTTACCTGGTACTAAATGGGTAGACAATCACAAGGGTATATTTTTGGTTACGCTTGGAGCAGTATCTTCTGTTCACGCACAGGTTTGAAAACATTCTTAAAATTTCTTATTTCTTAGTTATTTACTGTCTAATTATTTTTCCACAGTTTACATTACTTTTTTTTATCTATGTATCTTACTTCTCTATCCTATTTACTTCACTCACTCCATACCATTTTCCCTCTCATTCAACCTCTTTGTGTCTCTCCCCGTAATTCTCTTGCTTTTGCCCCTACCGCTACATCTCCCTACCTCTATTCATAGTTTCACTTCTTCCATCCATCACCTATCTACTCCCCTATCCTTATTTTCTGTTTCTTCTTCGATCCCCCTATCTAACCTTAACGCCTACCTTCACTTTCTCCCCTGCCCCTCTATACCCATTTCTCCTACTCTCTTCCCACCTCTCTCTCATATTGAAAATAGGTTGAAATTGAAATAGGTTATTTTAAGTCTATTTAGCAACAGATTATTGGATTTTTTATTTCAAAGTTAAAACAAGTATAATTTTCTCTTCTATTGGTAGTCCATTCAATAAAAATTGTTCTTAAATTGTTCTTAAAAATAAGTTTCATGTTTTTTTAGTGAAATTTTTCAATTACAAGAGCTTTACACCTAAATCAAAGAGTAGGGATGAGGAAAGTAATTTAGATTAAGTGCATGCGCATTTGATTGAAGATATGATTGAAAAATTATCATGATAAATCATTAATACAAAACTACCCTCAGTGCACTTGGCTGAGAATTCAACCTGCAAGTGGCAAAATACTCTTATTGCTAACTTGACACCTTAGACTTTGTGACCATAATCCGATTATCTGTTTTTGTTGAAACCATATCAATTTTATCAATATATGTGCTTTAAAAATTCGAGTTTACATAATTCTTATAAATTATTTAAAGTTTTAATATTGGAAATTTAATCTATAATTTATAAATATATTTTCAGAAACATATATTTGAAAATAAAGTTTGAACTGTTATTTTAATTTTTTATTGTTATATATGCATTATAGGATAAATACCTTGATAAATTCCTGAACATTTGTGCCATCTTGCAAGATGGGAACATTCCTGCTCGTATTGGGGAGGCGAATATGGAAAATGAACTGAAAACTAGGTATGATGATTTATGTATGAACAAATTAATTTAATCTTTTTATAGGTTCACCAAATTTGCTTCATGCCCATAGTGGTAAAATCTCCTATAATCATTCATGTAAAAACTAAACCTTCTAATTAGGGTTATGAGGTTTTCTGTCACAGAGAAACTTTCACAAATACACAAAATTTCAAAAGTGTATGTAATATTATAATAATAATATGATCACAAAGTAATTACCAATCAATAATACAAATAAACCATACCAATAATTAAGTAAATCAAATGCAAAGTTAATAATAGAAACAAATTTAAGGTCTTTGATAGCGTCAACCTTCAAATAGTGATATACATTTCATTATTTTAAAATGTGATAGTTGTGGTATAAATAAACATATCTATTCTTTTTTATATAATACACTTTTCATTGTCTTAAAATGTAATGGCTCTGGGAAAACTATACATATCTATTGTTTTATTAAAGATGTGTCAGATCCTATTTTTTTTAAATCTAAATCTTAAATTTGTTTTTCAAATCTCAAATCCAAATTTTTTAAACCTTAAAAATGTTTTATTTTGAAGGGAAAATTTTTAAAATTGGATTTAAATAAGGCTGTTTAAGGCTTGGTGCCATTGACAAACAATAAACAACAATGAGAATACTTTTTTAGCCGATTAATTATATTAATACAATTTTGTCATTTATACCAATAATTGCTTGAAACTGTTATTTGAAGTCAAGGTCTTCATAACTGTATTCACAATATGTTTTTGAGATGTCTATGAATCTGGAATCTCTCTAATACTATATAATTTGAGGAATCGAGGATTCAAGCATCCCATCCCTAGTTATTATATACTTGTGCCAAAGAGTAGTGTTTAAAGATCTATCAGACTGACTATTAAATAAATTGCTTATTAAATTTTCCAAAATATTTGAGAAATTTATATATAGTAGTATATTTTATTTATGCTTACAACATCCATTCATATGCCAATATTAGTTTATAAAATAAATTACCACTGTCAATGCTTCCAACTATCTTGCTATATAGATAGTTCAACCTCTCGGTAAATTAAAAATAGTTTCAAAACTTGTACTTAACCATCAGATGACGGATAGTTTAGGTTGACTGTAACAACTATAATCAAAATACTATATCTAACCTTGTAATTAAACATATGATAGAGGACCTAATGTTAATGCTGTTTTTTTATATAATAATAATTTGTATCTATCCCCTAACCTAAACACAAAGGCAAAAGCATTTATATTTGCAGTTGACACCAGAGTACTATTTTTAATCAAGTTTTCTTAGCAACTATACCATTTGACTAATACAAACATACTAAGTTAGCTATCGAGGCAGGGGTTAGAACATGTTGATTGCTGGTAGTACATTTAAATATTACTAGTGCAACGATTCCGATTACTATTTCTCTGAAAATCTTTTTGTCAAATACTTAGAAGTTTTAGCTGAATGTATCACTGTAAGCTTATTTAGGAAACATGAGATAGTATAATGCTTAATTTTACAATATTCACACACTTGCTTGATATTTAAGATAACCTATTTTTGTGCTTTTATGTTCCTGATAGTATTTTACCTACAGTTGTATTGTATTGTATTGTGCTAAATACAACTTTGATGATTAATAATTATACAGTTTTATGAAAAGATGTATCAAGGTGAATTAATCAATACAAATTGTAACTACTTTTTTTCATATAGCACTAATGTTGAACATATCTTATCATAGTCATTATATGTACCTATGAATGATAAAATATTAAACGCTATATTTGTTGAAATAGAGTCTTGAACCCAACAACAATCAAGAAGTAATGGTTTATAATAATTACTTTATTTTTTAACATAAAACCTCAGGTATCCATTCTTTTTGGAAAAGGTTATTCTAGCCAACAGTTTTATTTTCCTCATTATCTTGATTTCATATTTCTCTATAAATATATATAATGCATAACTTAATAACTTTTTTTTATTTACAGTATTCTAGAGTTGACTCATGCAAAGTCAGAGCCGTTGGTAAAGTTTCTGCCTTTAATAATGAACAAACTAGTTCTTTTAATGGTCAAACCGCCAACCATCCTTGGCCAAGCAATGAATATAGGACAAACATCTTTTGAAGCAATCACTATGATTGTCAGAAATGTTACTGTAAGTATAAAGAAATACAAACACATAGGCTGAATGGAAATTATGATAATATAAAGTATATTCAAGATAATTAAATTTTATTTTATTTTGAAATAAAGACATATAAAAATATTATGTAACTTTTTAAGCAAAATATATAGTTAGTATTCAAGTAAATTAAAATAGAGCCCTAGGCATATTGAACAAATCATGATTAACCAGTATTTTCTCTATGGATAAGAAGGGTATTTTTATAGAAAGAAATTAAAGTGTAAAGCCCTTTAGCTATGTATATGAATGTTATCATTATTAAGCCACAAAGTAATCCATGTTTTCCTCATACTCAATACCAAAGCCGGATAGGATTAATGAATGCACAGAACATCTTTAAACTGTTATTCAGTTTTTATTATTGAATTCCTATTTTCATATTTATTGGAAATTAGAATGAAACATTATTATAAATGTGTGCAAATAACCTTTGTTTGCTGTAAAAATTCATTCTTTATTATTATAATCATTATGATTATCATCATCATCATCATCAGTATCACCACGTCTTACTATCAGTTCAGGTTACATGCATTTGTGTGTTAACTACTGTAATAGGGTAGGGATGATGGAAGAAGAATTTTAGAGGGAATCTACCCGCATTTACATTACATTTAGGTTAAACTTGCCTCAATAGACCCTACCAGGATTCGAACCCCAATCTCCCCTTCTTCAGCAGGCAAGTATAACACAAGAATGACACCTTAGACAATTCTGCATCTGTAGCAGGTAATTCACTCCTTAAATAAAATATTAATTATAATTAGGATACTGTAGCTATACACACAAAGAAATTTCTGTTAAATTTTAAAAGTTTTCTTCAAAGGTTTGCCATGTTATTTTTGCCCATGTCTCTTGTTTGGGTATGTGTGTATATGCATTTACTTATATACTTCGACGAATTAAAGATTAATTCACATAAACATTAAATTAAATAATTAAAACAAAAAGACACTCTTTTCTCTTTAGGTGTCAAACCAAAAAACGGTAAACATGGAACAATTACATTTTATCGCCCTTTTTAATATAAGAGATAA
This sequence comes from Timema poppense, assembly GCA_902141375.1. Classification (NCBI taxonomy): domain Eukaryota; kingdom Metazoa; phylum Arthropoda; class Insecta; order Phasmatodea; family Timematidae; genus Timema; species Timema poppense. The sequence continues at coordinate 42,164 of CABFOV010001665.1, read as the reverse complement.
TAATTCCACAGGGGCAATACATGTGATTAGATTAATATAAACAAACACTATAATTTATAATCCAAGACCTTAGCATCAGTAGCCTGTCTGTCTACTGAGCTAAAGGTCCTGGCCTTGATTCCCGGGATGGCCGAAAATTTATAATCGGTGAAATGAGGGTTTACCCCTTCACAGCGATGAATTAAAAGCAGGGGACTGGATGTTGTGCCTGTCCTGGTCTTATGTTATATTATAAGGCATATGAATTTATGACAGGTCTCGCAAGCCAGTTGTGGAAAATATTTGGCTTGAATAAAAAACTGACCCAGGCCACAGGCTGCAAACAGTTAATTGATATAAAAAAATATAATTTATTCTGAAAATCTCAACTATTCAACCTATAAAATACTTCACTTGGCGAACCAAATAAGGGAATAATATTGTTGATACTTCTAATGACCTGTCGCCAGTTCATTGAGGATGGTCCCAGGCTCATTTCCCATGTCCAGATGTTATTTTTTAACTTTTTTATTATTACTATTAGATATTTGTAGTGAACAGAAGTGTTTTATGTGTCATTAAAGCTAATGCAGATTGTGTATAATCTCAGCCATTTAAAGGATTGATGTTATGATTATAATTATCTCCAACTTATTGATGTTATTTAATGTTGGTTGGGTTTTTTTCAAGTTGGATTTAAGTGCACAACAGATTAATTTTATTCCCTAACTACTTACTAAATAGGCATTACAAGAAGGTCATCATGATCAACATGGCCGCCACAGCTTACTGACAACCTACTTGAGCTATCAATGCATGCTTCCACATCCAGTTCAAGCAGAGCTTGCCTTATTACAAGATAGAGGCTACACTTCTTTTCCCTCTAATAGAACCAAACATATCAGGTATGTAACTAAAACATACATGTACCATTACTTTGATTTTTTTTTTTTATGTAAGTTTACATAAAATTTATTTCACAGTTAGAATATTTTATCAAGTTTATTTGTAAGAGTTTTTAAAATAATCATCATCATAATCAGACATAGTTTCCTACCACTGGCAGGGTCTGTCTTGAACATAAGCCTCTTAATTTACTCCTGTCCTCCCACAAATTTTCTTCCTTCATCCTTGCCCAATCCACTTCTCTCCTTTCCACTCCTTTCATCCACTTGTTTGTGGGTCTTTCTCTTGGCCTCCTGTCCACCACCTTCATTTCTAGCATCCTCCTTAGAATCCCCAACCCCCATCACATGTCCATACCACCCTAATCTCGCCTTCTCTATCCTATCCTGTGGAGTTCCTCCTTTTCTCTCTCTCTCCTTCTCTCACCCCCTTTGACCCTTTCATTTCTCATCTGGTTCATCCTTGTAACTCTTATCCTATTTCTCAGAAAGGACATCTCACATGCCTGTATCCTGCTCTTATACCTTTCCTTCATTAACCAAGTTTTTGATACATACTGCAACATTGGAACATAGCACTTCTGCGGCACATCTCTATTCCAAACCAGGCTTCTGACACTTAAAATATATGTTAAGATTATCTTCTTTAAAAGTAATAATGTGATGCCTTTACATTATCAATTACTTTTAAATTGGTTATTTTCTAACAAACACATGGGAATTCATTGACCTCTAAACACACTGGCCTCCGGATGGTTGTCCTAAAAGGTGCTAAAAACTTATATGAAGTTGCCTTAGTTGGTGTTTTTCACTAAGCTATATGAATCCGAATAACACCTATTATTCTATCCCCACTATATAGCTAAGTTTTAAGATTTTTTTAAATCTTTTTTTTTTAAGTTGAAAACATTTTTTCACAGAAGTAGCAGTAATCCAGATATTCATAATTTTGTTTCTGGAGATGATGCAGAAATAAATTCATTGATGCGTGGACTTGACCGCACTTCCAGTATGAGAGCAGGTATTTGATCAAATCTTATGAAATGAATATAGATAGATACATATATAGACAGTTGAGAATGTATTTAAAAAGTAATTATATTATGCAGAAGTTTTACTTTAGTTTGATTAAAAAGCCACTATAGTTATTTTATCTTTTTATCACCGCGTCTTACTACTTGCTTGGGTTATATCCTATGTACTAATACACCAATGGCTTAAGGATTAGGAAGGTTTAATTGAGATGAAGTGCACTCGTATTTGCATGAAAGGCTAAAGGAAAAACACGTAGGGAAATAATTCAGCGCACCCAACTAGAATTGAACCTCGGGCTTCCCGTCCTCTGCAGTCTAGTCCAATTGAGTAGCACGTTAAACCACTTGGCCAGTGAATCAGGTGAACGTATAATTCTTTAATTATGCAAATTGTTTTCTGTTTGAAACTAAGAGACTATATACATTAATATGACCTTCATGAACATAAACCCACAAAAAATATCAATTCATGCAAGATTTGCATAAAACTTGAATGATTGCTAGTAAGGATTAAGTGATTTGGATATGATTGCTAATGAGGGAGTGAGAATATAATAACATGAAAATATCAATAATAGTGAAAATTAAAGGAATCAATTAGGATTGTGTTAAAGTAAATAAAACAGCATGCATGAGAAAGTGAGAGACTGTGTGAATGTTAAATTGAGATAGATAAAAAGGATAAGAATCATAAAAGTTTGTGTGATCTTAATTCAATGAATGTGATTGGACACATAAGTAAATATGTAAATATACCCAGAGATCTCGAAAGGTTGAGTAAGTGAGACCGTGAGTGTCAGAAAACTAGATAAATAGAATAGCGGTATCAGATAGAGCCAGTTAGAGAGGTAAAATAAACAATAGAATGTGGATAAACATATAATTGAATTACATTCTGAGAATCAGTGGGCTTATAGCTCTGAAAATCATTGTTGCCAGTTGCAACATTTCTATAAAACTTGGACTCAACCCAAATAAACCTATACAAAGGTAATAACGAGCTAAGAATTTTGATTTGGCATTTTTATTTATGATAATTACATTACAATTTCAAACATTATGTAATTTATTTGAATATCGACCACATGGTAAACCAAAAAAACAAGACTGATGCCTTTATCTGAATTCTTTCTGGTGTGAGTTCTGGCTTATAACCTTATGTTTATGATTTTTTTTTTTCAGTTTTATACAACTATTATAAATTGATCTTGGAATAAAACATAATCCAAATTCATAACTTAGTACACAGCTAAAGCAGTTTATTTTATTGTTAGGTCTAACACTAAGGATATTTATGGCTTTAAGAGGTAGGGATTAGAAAGATATTTTAGAGAAAATACACTCACATTAACTTGTAGAGGGGTTGAAAACACCACAGTGATAAATCATATGTTTGAACCACTCTCAGTAAACCTGACTAATTCAAACATTGATCCCCCCTTCCCTTTTCACTTGTAAACCAATCTATTCTGATAGTGATTCCTTAGTCAGTGTAACCATCGATGTGGGTGCTAGTTTATTTTAAACATAAACTACATTGAAGTTGATTAAGGTCATTCGGCAATGAAAATTACTAAAATTTTATTAGTATTTAACATCTTGGCAGGGAATTTAACATAGTTGCGGGTAGAGGGGTTATCTTGGAAAAGATAGCAAGTAACAATGTCTCAGCCCACTCCAGCAACACTGATCAGATGAAGTCGGTATCTGTTTTACCTGCTGGCATATTATGTTATGCTAGTCAGTGTTGTTTCAACAATTGATAAAGTCAAAACAAGAAATTTCATGGAATAGATATTTCATAGTTATATTTTCAATGATTAATTCACACACATTAATAAAATTAACTAGTAAAGTTGGGTTGGAAAAAAATTAATTCTAAATAATGGCATTGTGTACTACAAAATTAGATATCATTGGGGTATAAAAATTAACAGTATGTATTTATAACTAAAAGTTAATATAACTCTACCACTCTTAAACTGCTTATACAATAAAAAATATTTTATATATAATGTAGTCAACTAGGTGACTTCTTTATTTATTTTAAAGTTAAATGCTTTTAGTAAAATTTCCTAATTTCCTTTTTATCTTTTGGTCAAATGCATGGGTAATGATATCATACTTTATTTCATCCATGACTTGATCATGCTTTATTAAAACAGTCAAATCCTTTGTGGATGATCATCTCTATTTTTCTCTCTAAGACCTTGGGGAGAAGATCTTTTAAACATGTTTCCCAGGAGGTAATTTTCTACTACTTATGTCAGCTAAATTTTAATCTTGATTTTCCTCAACTCGATCTTTCATTGGTTGTATAAAGTATCATGAGAGTTGTAAGAATAGAAGGGGGAATGTTGCTTTGAGGGGCCTCCCACATCTCAAAGAAACACTATTTGGATGCAAGAGTGATCAAATCTATTGTGTGATGGTATCTTCTTTTTTTTATGTAATAAGTATTTAGTAACTTTTTGTGTGCACCACGCGGTTGACCGTGGTGTTCATTATCACTAAAATTGTATTTTTCAATATAAAAAGTATGGTAATATGCATCTTAAACTCATTTCTGCGACTTATTATTTAATTCATAAAAAAGTAATAATTTTAAGTGAAACCAAACTATTCTAATATCTAGCTGGTAATAGCAGATTGCACAGTGATTATAAGAAATTATATACATTATTTCAATAGGACATGTTTATTACATCATCTTCCGAAAGTGGTTTCACAGATAGCCGTTAAATTGTGCGGCAGCCATTCCTTGATATTTCAATTTGCCGCCCTTGTGTGAGGCTAATCAGTGAGTTTCTTCATTTTATAAAAAGTGAAGTATTTCGAAGGATGAGACATAGTCTCCAGTTCGGGACACTTCATCTTCAATAGATTATAAATATTTAATCATGTACACTTCATATGTATACTATATTACACATGCTTTACTAAATGTCAGATTCATTTATTACCTTAAAACTAGTACATGAAAAGCATAAAATAGCAAGTTTCAACCCTTATAACAGATGAACTGTAATGATTTGAAATCATTGAATCTTTCTTTATAGCCTATAATTATTCACTTGTTGAAATTGTGCTATAACATTTTTATTGTTGAGTGACCTTTAAAAATGTGCTATCCACCTACCCACTATTTAATGGATGCATACTTTGCCATTTTTTCAATGTACACTCAAAGGAGTTTCATGTCTTATGCTAACTCTTCTTAATGAAATGTCACCCTCACTGTCAGTGTTTGAAAATTTGAAAATAAAAAGTTAAATTTTTTTTATGTATTGGCATGTACAAATGGTTAATATTTGGTTTTCCAGAAAAAAAATCATATATTTATGTTTTCTTTTCATGGCCTCACTAGATGTAGATAATGGTGAGTTTTCTTTTCCTGTGTATTTATTAAAAAATTTTTAATTAATTATTGGATTTTCTTAAATAAATACTTTATTTGTATTTTTATTTGCAACTGAGTTGAGAGATAAACACACTATATTAGTTTTGACTGTACTGCATTCTCTAAATTGCATTCTAAAAAGTAGTATGTGCACCCTAGTTACACTGCAAGATAGCAATCTTACCTTGACACATTACCACTATTTTGTAATGAAAATACTAAAAAATATATTGATGTTGACTCTTTTATTCTATACATTTTTATTTTATTGTTACATGTCCTACTTTCTGCTAAAGCTATCCACAACCTACACTAAGATAAGGATAAGAAATGTAAATTTAAGGGAAATGTTCCAGCTTATCCCATATTAGTAATTGTATAACAAGTGTAATTCATTGGAAAATTTTATAGCCATATCTTCACCAGTAAAGTTGTTTTGATGTTTCAATATGCATGAGATATTGTATTTCCTTGATTAATTTTTAGGTCCAAGCCAGGAGAATATGTTATATGGAGAGCCTAGAAGTCATCCTCTAAAGGTAGCTCATGAAGAATTGGCACTTCAGTGGGTTGTATCCAGTGGTGCTGCAAGGGAATTTGCAATGGCAAATGCATGGTACTTAAAACATTTTTAATCCCAATTCTGTTTAGCCAGATCATCTAAAATAATAAACTACCAATTATCATCAAAGCATTACAACAAATAACATATATAATATATTTATTAAATTCATATTATTCTTGATTATTTCAGGTATACATACTATTTATGGTTACAGATAATCTTGTATGAGTTTTTGATCACTATGCAAGAATGATACTTGAGCAAAGTCAGAGTTTGAGTGAATGCATAGTAAAGGCGGAGATGACCGTTACCGAAGTATTATCTGGCTGTGCTAGAACAATTGGCTAGAATCATGGGATGGAATCTTTCACAGAGCTACCATACAATAGAGGGAAATAAAACTTTCTTCATCCACTGTCTTCTATAGTGACCATTTTATTCAAATAGTTGAACAAACCTGCTTGAAAATGGACACCTATTTATTAAAATGGTTAAAAAATCAAAAACCTATTGGAATAAATTAAGAAGTTTTCAAGTTTGAAGTAAAAAACAGACTCGGGCACCATATTTATTTTTCTAAAACAAAATAGAAACAAAATATGTGATGTCTTGATAGCTCATGCGCCATCCTGTGGAGTTCCACAAGAGTCTGGCAAAAGGTTGCTATGTACCTTACCAGTGACTCAAGAGTATTGCGACTTTTTTTTAATGTGGCTCAGCACGCTTCCTTTTAGCAAGCAACTCAAAATTTATTTTCCTCACTCCAACTTTACCTTTCTTCGAACTTGTTTTTGCATATAGCTCTTTATGTAAACCTGTCATTTGAGAAAAATTCATATCCTATTTTGTCATTTTTGTTAAGTGTAAAAAAATAGGAAATTTAATAAAAGTGTTTAAAACTAGAGAAAGCTTATAGTTGGAAAATTTAACTATTTGAAAATTAATAGGTTCTATCTGGAGAGATAAAGTTGTTTTAGATAAAATATTTTAAACAAATATGTAAAACAATTAAAGTAAATACATGTACACTTCGTCGAGATTGAAAGGTAGCAACTTATAATTCACTGAGCCCGTGAGGTATGTTATTCCTCCACACATGACTGCAGAATAGTTTGCCTAGCTACGCCCAAGGCCTAAGTTAGAGAAGGTCTTAAGTCGTTAAATTATTTCTTGACTGTTGGGAAGGAGTGATGGGGGAGGGGTTAAGTCTTTTAGCAATGCCCAAATTGTTTGATTTAATAAATTAATTTTACTCATTGTTCTGATAATGATAAAATCAATGACTAATATTTACATACTAAGTTAATTAATTATGTTTGCTCTCATTAACATACGGGCTGGTATTTTTTTTAGCTATTAAAAGTTTAACCACGTCAAACGTTATTTGGGCACTGTTGCCCACATTGATTGGTTTTACATGGTAACATAAAGCAAGTCTCCCCTTTTCCAGAATCTTCATTACTGTTTATAGCCAATTATAAATTTATTAATGATTAATTATTATATTCCACACATGTAACGTAAATAACAGATTAACTCTAAAAGATTTTTACTTTATTTGTAAGAAGCTGAGTTTTAAAAAAACTTCTGTAATTTAAGGGTCCCAATCCTAATTTAAAATATTTTATATTATTTCCAGGTAGACAAAAAATAAATGTTGTTAAAATCTCATCCATTGGACATATTTTAGTTATAAAAGTGAATTTATTTGTTTCTTCAAAGTTATTATGACTGTGTATATCTTTGTGGGAGCATAGTTCAATTCCATACTTTATTTAATGTTACCATAGCGGCTATAATATAACTATTAGTAAAACGCTTAAATAATTAATACTTTGATTAAGAAAATGTGTGGTTTTTTTAAGATTTGCGTTGATTATTATCATTTTAAAATAAATTTAAAGTATAATGTTAACTGTGATTATTTTTGTCAAATCTGTTTTTTACTAAATCATTTCTGGAAATCCAAACAATAAAACTGGCCATGTCGTAGGCAAGTAATAATACAATATCAGAGTGAGGAGGTTTAAATGATAATTGAAAGGATAAATATTGTTTTGTTTTACGAGCTTAAAACCACTTTACATAATATCTCTGCTTTTTTAAGGTTTGGAATATAAATATATTCAAGTAAAAATATATTGTAGCTCTGTACCATATTTAAGAATATCTGTCTATAGCCAAGGATACCTGGAATTTCGCAACCTATTGCAGTGCATTAATTTCTATTCATCATGATGGCTTCTAAGAGAGGATTTTCTTTTAAAGATACGGCCGGATTTATTTATCTCTGGAACCATTCAACCAATTGCAGTGTGGTTGTTACTTTTGTACTGGATCAATATCCAGGCAGGTTTTAGCATTATTTGTGTATAATGAGGTGTTTCGGTGGGAGTCCCGGTGAAGGGTCAGCCGAATGTTTGTATACATTTATGTAACAACACAATTACTGTGGGGTAGTTTTTATTATTCGTTAGTGTATTTATCCAGGCATTTTTTAGTATAGTAATTATAATTAGGTGTATTGGTGTAAGTCTCGGTGAAGTGCAAACGGGATATTTGTCTATATCTATCAAACCACACAATTACTGTGGTGTAGTTTTGATTATTCTGTAGAGTATTTACCCAGGCATTTTTTAGAATAATAATTATAATCGCACGGTTTGGTGTGAGCCCCGGTGAAGTGCCAGCTGGATATTTGTATATATCTATGGAACCACTTAACCGCTTTAAATGTAGTTTTTTTTTGTAGAATATTTATTCAAGCAATTTTTAGCATGATTTAATCATGTTTTGTGTTGTGAGTCTCGGTGAAGGACCAGCCGGATATTTGTCAACAACTGATTCCGTAGTTAATTCCCTCTTGTAGGATATCAACCGGGAAAATTGTAGTATGATATACCTAGGTTTTGTGGTTCGAATCCCTGTTAAAGTTTCGGGTGGATGTTGTGTATATTTTATCTAGGATATTTATAAACACATAAGCGATTGCAGTGTAATTTTTTTTAACTAGGCTTACGTAGTTTTTATATCTAGGCAGGTTTTAACATTAGTTTAATCAGGTGTTTTATTGTGAGTTCCTGGAAATACTGACAGGCCTAGCTATAATTGATTTTGTGGATCAGCCGGAAGGTGAAATTCAGTTCTTCCATGAAGGGGATAATAAAATCCAGAGTGAACTATAGGAGAATATTTATGAGTAACATAATCTTAACTATTTCAACCATATTTACTACTAATTACAGGGGGATCGTGATTTAAAAGATACAAATTAAAGGTGATGTAACCACATTTTCTTGGAGGAAAGTTGGGGAACAATTTAAGAAAACGTGTCTCAATATTCCCGGCCAGGACTAGAACCCTGTTTCATCCATCACTGAAAATGGACCATATAAGAAATTTTTTTGTCCCCATGAACACCGAAGCAGTATAATATACATTATTTACCGTATTTCCTAAAATATTAATTTTACTTTGTAATTTTGTTTTTAAAGATATTATATATTTTATTTTGTGAGTGTTTCGAGCAGATATCAAACTGGTCTATAATCTATTATTAACTCGGGGCTTTCTTTTTAAGTTAAATAAATAATGTTTTTACCACATTGAGATTATCAACAACTCTCAGACCCGCCCCGGTGGCATAGTTAGCTAACGCGCTAGTTTACTGCTTAGCTCGACTGACAAGGATGTGGAGATCGAGTTTCTAATATCACTTGAGTGAACTCTGGTGGTTCTTCCTAAGTCGATTTACACTCTCCCTCCACGCAAATGCGGGTTCCCTTCCTCTAACTTCAACCTTTACAATTCCTAACCCATTAGAGTAATTAGTACTTAGGCGTATTACCAAAATGGGTGCTAAAAAACAAAACAAAAAACCTACCCTCAAAAATTGCTTTAAACACTCTTTCCTTGTCCTAATGATTTAAGATTGACTATATGAAGGTTACCTAAGAAACAGTGAAATTTTCCTGGCACTCAAACATATTAATACATAGTTAGTTCTGTGTGTGCTGGCTGGCCGCGAATGTCCGCCTATAGAGTAAAATAGTTAAATGGCGCTTGTCTAAAAGGAGAGTTGGAACACATTATTCACTTCATCAAGTCATGCACTAGCAAAATACTGACAGTTTATAATGCAGTTAACATTCATACATCTTCTAAACATTTATGTTTTGCAGTAAGCCAACAGTTATTACTCCTTCCAAGTTAATTTCAAGAACAAATAATTGATGTATTTTGTAGGCTGCATTACTACTTATATGTTAAAATCTCATACTCCTCAAATAATTATTGGTTTACTGTTTAAGTAAAACAAATACCCATCACCCATGTAAATCATTTAAATACACTATTATATTAATTTACAGGTTCTTATTTGAGATGATTGTGAAAAGCATGGTTGAACATTTAGCTGCAATTGGAAGTCTAGATGCTCCACGCAAGATGCGTTTTTGTGAACAGTTTACAGATGATGTCACAACGCTTGTTAACACAATCACTTCTGATATAATATCTCGGTACAATAGGGAAACTAAGGTAATATATAAAATGAATCTGACTAAAACTTGCCTGGTATATTTTTTAGGCCTACATTTTGTTTGACAGTTAAGAAAATTAATAATCAACAGCAAATGAATTTAATTTTGTTTAAAAAATTTATTTGTTGGTCTAAACTAAAGCTTACCTCATGGTTTCTTTAGGCTTAAAACTTAATTTTAATACAAATACTTGCATAGTCACTAAAAATATTTATGGAAACCTTGTAAAAAAGACAGGAAACGAAATAAGGTATGACAATAGGAGCCACCCCATTAAAGGTAGATGTTGGCTTAGTAAGGTTGCAACTGTATATTCACATGAAACTGTGTTTGTATTTATATTGTGCAAGCCATATTGTGTTACCCACCTCGGTGGCGTAGTTGGCTAACGTGCTTGTCTTGTTGAGTTCGACTGCTGAGGACGGGGAGATCGAGGTTCAAATCTCGGTCGGGTGAACTGGGGGTGGTTTTCCACTCTCCCTCCACGCAAATGCGGGTTCACTTCCTCCAATTCAACCTCCCCAATTCCTAATCTATTAGAGTAATTAGTACTTAGAGCGTATAACCCGAACGGGTAGTAAGACGCGGTGCTAAATATTATTATTATTCATATTGTGTTAATTTTTTTATTGGTTTGTTTTTCCTATAAGTAAGATTTTTTGTTTCAGTTTATTCACAGTTTGAATACAAGTCTAGCATTTTTCCTGTTTGATGTTCTTTCTATCATGGATCGCGGTTACGTCTTTTTTCTTATCAAAACATATTATAAACAGATGTCAGCCAAAATTAGCTCACTGCCTGATGCTGCTAGTCTTGTTAGTTTAAAGGTAAGATAAATTTATGTTATTTATGCAATTCAATCAAGAGATTAATATATATATATGTATATATAAATAAATTTAGTTTTACAAATACAAATAATTTTTGACTATTTATTAATATGGCTAGATGATTATCATTGAAAAATAAGGTTAACACTCATCCAAGTGATTTATCAAGTAGAAAGCTCAAACTTGACTTTCATCTCTCATTCCTAACAATACTGTATAATTGTTTATAATATCAGCAGGGTTGACAATATAGTTCATACAAAAGACTAAATAAGAAAAAATATTTAAACCTTTACTTTTCAAAATAGCAATGTTCTACCACTATAGGTAATGTCTCTAAAGAGTGGTGGTAACGGCAGGTCTGGTGTTGTCTGCTCGTTAGGGCTGGTTTGAGGCTTAGTTAACTCCTTCCCTTATGCATCAGCCCAAATGCTCTCCTGATGGGATAGTATAGGAAAGAGAGATCTGCAAGCCTCAAATTGACTTGCCCAAAATCTCTATAGGGTTCCCCCATATCCCTTTAATAATTTACTTTAAAAAGCTTAACACCACCACTGAAAGTATTACGACTAGATCTACAAGAACATACAATAAAAAATAGTGTGTCCCATTTAAAATAATCAAAGTGACCTTAATGTAACCTTAGTGACATCAGACAAGGTTATAATAACATCACCAACTTACTTTTCCCCTAAAACCAAACAACTTTTGCTTCAAACATTTTTTTCTACATAGCGTTGTTTTCGAGATATTTAGGTGGAAAGTTTTCTAATGAACACCCAGTATAAAAGTGATAATGTGTAATAAGTAAATATGTTAGATATTAGTTAACAAAGCAAATATGACAATATAATTTAACTCTTCTTGAAACTCTTGTTTTCTTACAGCTTGATTTTTTACGAATTGTGTGCAGCCATGAGCATTTTGTAGCACTTAATTTGCCATTTGGTACTCCGTTTACTCCAAGCTCTGCTCCAGCTTCACCAAGCCTCTCAGTTTGCTCTTCTGCCAGCCAGTCTTCTTTCATCTCTACTTTGATTGGTGGGGACAAGATGAGCTTTGCTGAGTTGTCCCCAGCATTCAAACAACAACACTTTTTAGTTGGACTTGTGCTTAGTGACCTTGCATCTGTACTTGAAATTCCGTAAGTAAATTACTTATATATTCTTGTTGAGGGAAAGGAAAGCCCTCTTGGTATTGGTTGCATTTTTTTAATGTATCCTTAATATCATGTAGATCTTCACTAAGGTCTTAAACACTATCAAAATGCATAACACACAAAGAAAGATATTATATGGAACTACATTCTTGAAGAATTATATGATAGGTACAGTGGGTGTAACACTGTAATTCCTTGTGCTTTATATGACCCGTGTTAAAAATATTGTCGATATTAAGGCTATGTAATCCAGAAGCACTATTTGTAGCATTTACTGAGGTTTTTTCCTTGTACCAAATTGTTGTGAAATCGCTCTGAGACAGAAGTCAAGAAAATGCTGGTTTGCCGGTTTTTGCATGAGTATATGATGTTGATCTCTAAAGCTGGAATGGAAGAACAAATTGGACTTTGCTACATCATTTCTCTAACTCTTGCAATGTTCTCTGGTGCATTGCCAACAAAGCAATCATATACACTGCCGGTGTTATTAAATTTTTCTGCCCACCTCGAAATAACATTGAGATGAAGGAATTCTACCATGTCTTGCAACACCAACATTTCACCTGAATCTTTTCTGCACCTGCATTATTGAGTTGCAATTTAAAATAAAATGCCCTCATTGTGAAACTGACCACTTCTTCATTCTGTCTCACCACACCGGCGGGATGGATCCCAAACCCTGGAGTTCACTTGACATAACAAGCTTCCTCCACCCCATCATACCTTTAGCTCCAGCTGCACATCCTATTGACACACTTGTTATAAGAGAGTCCTTTGTAGTTAGTATATAATATTTATATATTTGTGGTGGTAAATACAATATTAGTGTTATTTGTTAATTTAAAAATATTTCAACAAATTTAGCTATGTTAATTATCACGATAGCGGGGATAGGGGTGGTGATTGGGGATAGAAGTAGTGATTGGGGTCCTGGTGGTAGGGTGTTGAGAATAGAAGTGGTTATTTGTGTCATCGTCGTAAGGGATGTTAAGGATAGAAAGGAAAACAAACTACCAGTTCCACTTAACTGACAAAATAACCAACTCGCAAAACTAGTACTAAAATGTGTAAATCAATTACTGTACACCTTCAGAACCGCTCTTTGAACAAATAAGTCCTTCACAAACTTATGCCCTGGGACTTCCCTTTCTACCTAGATAAGGGATTGCAATATTAAATGTCCAACCAAACGGTCTCCACTTCTCTCCTCAAATTTTTCAAGCTATTTTTCAACATCTTTTTTACTATTCATTATGTGACCAAATTTAATGGTTCATAATTCATTGCTGGATGTATTTAAGAATATATCAGACCATGCAAAGTCATGAAGGACAAATAAGAATCAATTGTGTTGTGAAAGTACAACTTAAAGGAAAAAATACTATTTATTTCATACTTAAAACTATACCAACCTTGCCAATACTATGAATTACTTGTATTTAGACTTCATCTATTGAAATCTATTTTTCTAAATAATTTAGTGTGTTATTTATATTTGATAATATTATGAGCTTTCTTTTAACAAAAATTTTATTCCTAAATCTAACTAAGTTATTACTTAAATGGGAATTAAATAATTTGTATATATCACATTAATTAAAACAACACTATATTCTTAGAACTAATCATGTAACCCACTTATGGTCTAACACATTACTCTCACAGTAGACTAGACTGTCAGTGATGATGGGGAGATCAAGGTTAAAATCTCGGTCAGGTATATTGAGAGTGGTTTTTACTAAATATTTTTTCACTCTTTCTCCATGAAAATGTGGATACACTTCCTATAATTATAACCTCCCTAAAACCCCAACGTAATTAGTACATAAGCATATAACCCGAACTAGGCCTGGGCTGATGGCCGATCCAATCATCATCTGATTATGGCACAATTGGATAATTTGATGACAGCATTTTAAGCCCGATTATTTTCCCTGATGTTTTGAGCTGTGGAAGCAAGGAGAAGTCATGTAGTGGTGACTCACCAGTCTTAAGCTGGATAGCAGACAATATGATCCTTTGTACCATTGCTTGTAGATGGGGTGGAAAGGAGAAGAGGAGATTGGGGATGGTTTAAAATGAGAAAAAATGTTTGTAAGCACAGTCTTTGGTGAATCATTCTGTAACATACTGTCACTAAAATTGTAAAATAATGGCCTGATGTATTATTGTGTTTGCCTTAGAACTGTTTAGAGTTAGTTGCTTATAAATAACCACTTCACTGGCACTAAATCAAATAAATAAACAAGAATCCCACCTTACTGTACATTATTTTTTATTTCATTTTTAATTTCAGAAGTTCATTTTTGCACAGTAAAGCTGTGAACTTGGTGAGAAACTTGATGACATGTCATGACTGTGACACTCGTTATGTAGAAATGGAATGTAAAGCCCGTGTTGCTGCTTTGTATTTACCTCTCTTGGGGATTATAATGGACAATTTACCACAACTTTATGGCTATAATTCAGATCAACAAGGTAAGCTATTTAATATGGATGTGCGAGACTAGAATATCTCGCCAACCAAAATGTCAAAAGGAACTTTAGCACGCTATAAATTATATATTTACCATATAAAATATAATTAACCTTTTTCTCCTTTCAAAGGGAGTTGTCTTATCTTGTTCTTGCGTCTTGATATTTTTTCATATTCTCGTCTTGATATTGTCTCAAATTGAAAAATCAGTTCTCACACATCCCTACTATTTAATATAAAATAACTTGCTTCGCTAGTTGCATGCTCAAAGCTCCAAAGTTTCATTCTCACAAATAGGCTGGATTACAGAAGACAGGTATATTGTGGTTTACTATTATTATTATTATTATTATTATTATTAGCACCACGTCTTACAACCCGTTCGGGCTATACGCACTTACACTAATGTATAATGGTAGCGTGATTGTGAGATGAAATGGAGGATCTACAGCTTAATGTGGAATCCGAACCATGGTGGAGGCCTGGAATTCCACACATTCACAAGTTGTGATTAATACACGTCTCGTCAGAGGTGAAAGAAGAGTGATTGTGGTTGGAATCCTGGTCGGGTGTACTAATCATTATTTTTCCTCATACAAATGTGGATACATTTCCTCTAAATTCTACCTTCCTTGTTTCTGCTACATGAACATAATTAATATATCTGAATCCCAACCCAGTTGTAAAACATAGTATATAAAGAATGATATAAAATAAGCTTAAACAATTAAATAAACTTGATTAAAAATTATTAATTAAATAGGGACACCACTTTTTTGTTTTATATTCACTATACCATATTGGCCTCGCACATATAAACCTTGAGGTAAAAATTAAGTGATAAATTACCCAAGTTATTATTTAATACTCCCAGTCCTCATCTTTATTTTCTTTTCTTAGCTCATTTTCAGTAGTGGTACTGAAATCAGATTTAGAGTTGGAGTCCTCACACACTCTCATCCTCACTCCCGTCATGTATTGTTTTTATTTTAAAATTCATATCATAGCTTGTTCTCATTCCCTTGCTTACTTGAGACACTGAGGAAGCCTGCTTTTCAACATGATCATTCACTTGCAGATTTGGCATGAGTGATTTTTACTTATTCGCTATCATACAGGTAGAGAAAGTATTGTGATCATAAAAATATCAAACTTGAGATTTGATGAATGTCGAAGTTTCATGAACCCCCGAATCCGAAAAAATTTGTTTTTGCAATTCAATCTGTCTGTCTGTATATACCTCGGAATAGAGCCTAAACTATTTTACCAATCTGGCCAAAACTTGGTATCTAGGGTTGCCCCGAGAGGTTTTTGGAATTGTAAAATTAAGGGTAGTTTCCTTAAGGGTGAAAAGAGAAAAAAACGATTTTATCAAAATTGGCTCGAACGAATTTGGATTAAATTTCATATCTAAGTATTGATCAATATTACAAACAAAATGGCGACACTCAATTTTTTGTCAAAATGGCTTTAAGGATTCCGGTCTGATGTGTAAATTCTAATATTTTTTTTATCATATCTCCGTAACTCTTTGAGATGTGAAATTACTTTTCATTGCAAATACGTAGGTCTATTTATAATAAAAATCTTTTATTTGAAACATATTTGTATATAAAACATATAATTTTCCATTTATACGCAAACAAATTTATATATTAACTTTTCGAACACTAAAGGTAAAGTATTGCGACAGTAAAAAAAAATTGACCTTAGATGTTCATGGATGTCGACGTTTCATACCCCCCAAACCTTAAAAAGTGTTTTTTCCAATACCGTCTGTGTGTCTGTTTAACCTTAAAACTAACAGTAGTTTAACAAAGGGCAAAAAGAGAAAAAATCAATTTTCTCAAAATCAGCTCTAACGATTTTGATTAAAATTCATATCTAATCATTGATTAAGATCATAAACAAAATGGCTGTTTTCATTTTCCCATGAAAATTACTATTAGAGTACTTTACTTAAGCGAAAATTTCCAAATATACACGTCTATTTGAGATACCAAATAACATATCATTGCGAAATTGTAGTAATATTAAAAATAAAAAAACTTTTATTTGAAATATATTTTTATAAAACCAATAGTTTCTGAGATAATGGCAAATATATTAATACAATTTTGTGAGCTTTAGTTGTACAGAGATACTACTCAAATTTAATGCAATAATTATCTAATGCCATAGAGTAAGTAAATAAATAAGTCTCTTAAAGCTTATGTTCTTTTTCCTTTAACCTCTTATGGGAAATATTTGTACAGCAATGATCTATTTATATCATTTTAGACTTGATAGTAAATATTTACCTTTTTATTGGTCAAAATTTTTAAATGAGGAATTTAATAGCAATGCGATGGATGACCTGAAGATGTGTAACAACCCCTAATAAAATTTTGAAAATTTTAACCGGAAGTCAAAATGTTAATACGAAGTGTTGACCCTTGTGGAACCAATATTGATTGTTTTAATTGGTTCGGATATATAAATGAGGACTTTAATTCTTTAAAAATAAAAATGGTAAAATCTAAACCCGGAAGTCAAAAAATATTTTACCTTTGTATAGCACATTTTTGCTCGAATTTTCTAGTGTATTTTACTTTGTTTCTCATATATTATGAGTTTTTAGTAAATACCTCCATTTTTTGAAGCAAGAAAGTCTTTGCGGAGTTTTGTACCATTTATTTAATATCAATAACACAGCACAGATTTTGCCACCAAACAACACTGATCTACTGATTTAACAATTGACACCTCTCTCTTACTCCCTTAGTTCTTGAGCTTATATTATCAGATGTGTGCGATGATGCCAGCAAAAACAATTCGAACGTGCTTTGACAAATACCTTTGTGGTAACCTGCTATTTTTTTTCTGTAGTAAATATTATTCTCCGTATATACTATGAGTACAGTTTTATGAAGGACATTTTTAGAAGAAAAACTTTGGGCCAATACGGTATTCGAATCTAAAGGAATAATTAAACCGCCTTTAAAAAAAATTCATTTTTTTTTCCAAATATTTATTTTTCTCTTTTTACATCACTTCTTACTACTCCTCTGTTCTATCCACATATGTACACAAATATGTTTAAATGAAATTGATAGCATTTAACCCGATTCAGTGGTCGAATAATTAAAGGCGCTATACTTGCAATAAACTGGACTTCCTTTAATGGGGAGAGCAGGATTTATGTACTGAGGGTGGTTTTTGCTAAATAGTTCTGCTCTCCCTCAATGCAAATAGTGGTACATTCCATTTAAATTTAACCTTTCTTATACCTAACACGTTAGCATAATTAGTTCATATGCATATAACCTGAACAGTTAGTAAGACGCACAGCACGATTAAGATATGATTGAATCTAGATAAAAGGTACCCACCTTTGGGTTGATTTGTTGGAAAAATTGAATCATCTAACTGCACCAACCCTGTCACTAGCAAACCAAACTAGAAAAAACTGATGTCTTTGTTGTCTGTAATTGCACACACCAACACATTCCGCTGTGAGTTTAAATAGTACCATTGATGTTTACTTTAAAATATTATACTTTTATAGGGCACCTTTTAAGGTTTTTTGTTTATTATCAAGTCATTGTAATTGACTCAAATATATAATCCAACCACATAAATTTAAGAAATATTTTGGAAAATTCATAATTATTTGTCATCAAAATTCCTATTGGTTTGCTGAAGCTCTCCACTTCTGCCTGTCCTGAGCAAAGTCTTTTACATCTTTATAGCTGTCATTGCCAACATTGAACATTCCATTTACTTTCATTGCATAATTTTATGCTATACCACGCACAACCTTTTTTTTACGTATGCCACTAAGGTTTGTCGATTAGACATATCTGGTCTTTTACTGTCATTCGTAGATATGAAACCATCTTATGAGGTTGGGCCACCACGTAGGTGCGGTTACTTCAGCTGATGGGATGATTCGATTATGATAATGATGATCATTTGGTGCCTGTTGAAGTACTAAACCTATCTTAAGTTTAACTAACTAGAACATGACAACTATAGGAACTATTCCCCTTCGGGAAAGATAGCTATGATACTGCCAAGAAACAAACCCTATACTTCGAGATCAGTAGTCAGGAATGCTGACCACTAAACCAAGGAGCCGGTCTGCTTGGCCTGGTGCTATTAATTTATGCCAAGATTTCCAAAGAACATCTTATATTTATGTTTTATAGAAAGTAATGGAATGTGGATGAAGAGCAATACAGAGGAAATAGAACCTCGAAGTGGAATAAATAAGTCTGTTGCTATGGCCATTGCTGGAACTTCTACACTTCATTCCAAGTCAAAGACTCCGGAAAACTACTCTACTTACCAACAGGTAATATTTTGTACATTGTCAATTATTAATATTATAAATATATTAATGATTGTATATCATCAATATCAATGCATTCATTTAATCTAAAACCCCTATAACCCCAAATACCTGTATATATTTGTATTTATTTAGCACCGCTTCTTATTCGTACAGGTCAAGATACCTGTATTTTTTATAAATATGTATACATATAAAAAAGTTACCCTAATTTAATTAACTTAAACATTCAGAGTAGCTCTATAATTTTCATTCAATACGTGAAATTGTAAACACCATCCTTTTGTATGTAATACCTAACCTTCTTTACCACACCAAGCCCAATGTTTTTGTGATATTAATCAAGACTTGTTTTAATTTATTGTTTCAGAATCACAAACATGATTTGAGTAGTGAAACAACCCGCAATTTACTCATTTGTTTCCTTTGGGTCATTAAAAATGTTGACAAAAATGTTGTGAAGCAGTGGTGGATGGATCTGCCTACTCAACGCTTCCAACAGCTCCTTGAAGTACTCAACATTGCCATATCTTGTTTCGAATATAAGGTATCCAATATATCATATAAAAACATATTCTTGTTTCACTTACCATTATAAATGTATTATTTTTATTCATATATAAAATGTGATTTATATATATTTATTACATGTTCCAATATGGTACCATTATATTTCCATTTTGTGTTGGTGTTTAATTGTATTCATTTGTGATAGTGGTACAATAGGAGGTTATAAAGAATGTATCTTAGATGTGATAAATAAAATCGTCATTATTATGTTTTTATCAAAGTGTCCTACTACCTGTTTGAGATGTACGCATATGTACAAATTTTGCTAATGTGTCAGGGATGAGAAAGATTTAATTTTAAAGTAAGTCTACCCATAATTGTGTAGCGAGAGAGTGGAAAACCATTTGAGGAAAACCACCCACAGTACACCCGACTGGCATTCGAAATCTGACCTCCCCATCATCGGCAGACTAGTCTATTACAAGAGTGACGTCTGCGGCCTCCGAAACGGGTAATGACTATTTAGTACTCACTTTGATAGCCGCACGGTCTAGACTAAACTGCTGATGATGGGGATGTCGAGGTTCAAATCTCATTCAGGTGTACTGAGTGTAGTTTTTTCAAAATGGTTTTTCACTCATCATCCACACAAATGTGGATAC
Source organism: Timema poppense (assembly GCA_902141375.1). Taxonomy (NCBI): domain Eukaryota; kingdom Metazoa; phylum Arthropoda; class Insecta; order Phasmatodea; family Timematidae; genus Timema; species Timema poppense. The sequence continues at coordinate 21,770 of CABFOV010001665.1, read as the reverse complement.
ACTTCTTCTAAATATTACCTTCCTTATCTTTAAAAAAATTAGTGTTATTAGTACAGACGCTTATAACCCAATTGAGTAATAAAACATGGTGCTAAAAAATGGTATTTGTCTAGAAGGATTTAAAATAATAATGTAACAAATAGCCGAAACTATTGTTAAAGCGTTTTAATGGGGATAATACCACCAGGAAATCATATTCTGAAAATTGAAAAATGACACCTGGACACGGGAATCGAACCCGGGACCTTCGGCTTAGTACGCCACTGCTCTTACCACTGAGCTATCCAGGATTCGTCCCGTGCCCATGGTCATTCTTCACTCATAGTTTAAGGCAGAGTCTGAGATAGACGTGGAAGTCGTCAGCTTATAAACATGTGATTATCTAAGATCACAGCCATCAGACAACGCAGCCATCAGCGACTCGGTAGTTGGCAATTTTGCGGCCAATTGACAATTATATATATAATTGTACAGGATTGCATATATTAATGAAACAAATAGCCGAAACTATTGTTAATGCATTTTAGTGAGGATTACACCTTTTAGATATCATATTCTGAAAATTGAAAAATGACACCTGGACACGGGAATCGAACCCGGGACCTTCGGCTTAGTACGCCACTGCTCTTACCACTGAGCTATCCAGGATTCGTCCCGTGCCCATGGTCATTCTTCACTCATAGTTTAAGGCAGAGTCTGAGATAGACGTGGAANAAAATGCATTAACAATAGTTTCGGCTATTTGTTTCATTAATATATGCAATCCTGTACAATTATATATATAATTGTCAATTGGCCGCAAAATTGCCAACTACCGAGTCGCTGATGGCTGCGTTGTCTGATGGCTGTGATCTTAGATAATCACATGTTTATAAGCTGACGACTTCCACGTCTATCTCAGACTCTGCCTTAAACTATGAGTGAAGAATGACCATGGGCACGGGACGAATCCTGGATAGCTCAGTGGTAAGAGCAGTGGCGTACTAAGCCGAAGGTCCCGGGTTCGATTCCCGTGTCCAGGTGTCATTTTTCAATTTTCAGAATATGATTTAAAATAATGGTAAAATTAAATAAATACTGTGTGTAAGTTTTTAGAATTATATGTAAACCCCCTTCCACCCCTCTCCCCACCTTTTTGCGCCCATATTTGATTATTAGATATAAAACCAAACTATTACATAGCAAACTTTAAATTGGTTAGAATGAAAACTTTTGTCTGCTAAAATAATTTATAAATATGTCATACATAGCTATTTTCCTCTTAAACAAATTGATATTTATATTAGTATGAATTTAATAATAACCCTACAAGTTCTATATTTGGTTGATTGTTAAACTTATGTATTATTTTAATCAACTATTTTATTATACAGGGGAAAAAATCCATCAAGCATTGTGCACCTCAGAATCTTTGCAAAACATCAGACATCAAATCACGTCTGGAAGATGTTATCTTAGGACAAGGTTCAGCTCGAAGTGAAATGATAATGAGAAGGAAAGGTATCTACATTTATCATAAGCTAATAAATCATATCTATAAAGAACTTGTTAATGTTAAATCACTATTACATATTCATTTTATTAAGCCATAAGGATTATAACTTTCCATTCAAGTATCATATTCTTTAGATTGAAAAATGACACTTGAGTATTGGAACCGAAACCGGGACCCTTGTCTTAGTATACCTTTGCTCTTACCACTTAGCTATCCAGTAGCTATTTGTGTCCAGGTTTAATTTTTCAATCTAAATAATATGATATTTAGATGCAGCTATAACCATAATTAACAACTCTAAAAGCTTGGCTATTTAATTCATATTTACATTAAAGTGCAGGGGGTAGAGGGCCAGTATATTAAATGCATTACTACAAAAAATTATGAGGGTGTATTTTCCTTTTGTCTTATTTCATTTTCAATAGAGCGTAATCCACCATCTAATGGCTGGCCTGGTGATCGGTTACGTTGGCGTAAAGAACAAATGGCATACCGCCCCAGTCTTGATCTCCCTGGAAGACCACAAGCAGAAGTGGAAACAGATGCACATATAGAAGGAAACTTGGCTACTGAAGTGAGCTTTGTTATTTTAGACACATTGGAGCAAATTGTTCAGGTAAAATTAAGATATTACTGTTTCCTCAAAAAGAGAATGCATCTTTTTTAATGATATGATAACAGTTTGTTTGTTACTAAAAACTTGTTGGGTTTTCTCATTAAATGTAACTGTTCAAGATTATTTTGCTCACATCTTAACCTAGTTGGGTAACTTGACTATATCACACCCTAAATCATTATTTTAACTTGTAGTTTCTGCCAAAGAATAAATATGTTATTTTAAATGTACTGTTGTGAAAAGTTCATCAGTTAAATGAGCCTAAACATAATATAACTTCAAGGAGTTATAATAAATGAGGTGACCTGGCGGTCTAGGGGTAAGGTGTCAGACTTCTATGCTGGCGGCCGGGGTTCAATCCTCGGTCCCGGCAAAGATTTATCTGATTACCAAACCCTTCCTTCACCTCTGACAAGACATCTTGTGAATGTGAGGAATGCCAGGCCTCCACCGTGATCCGGATTCCACGTTAAACTGTAGGTCCTCCATTTCATCTCACAATCACCCTACCATTACACATTAGCGTAAGTGCGTATAACCCGAACGGGTAGTAAGACGCGGTGCTAATAATAATAATAATATAATAAATGAATCGAGAATTGGGAAAGTTTCACTAAAACCTTATGAACTAAAGTAACTGTAGGGAACAAATTCGAGGTGGCAGAATAATCCCATTTGTAAAGAACAATCGCAGCTTCCAACTGAATTGACAAAATACAAATTAGTACACAAAAGTGAAACCAAAATGACAAATATGATAGCATCAAAAGAGTCTATATTAGGACCAAACTTAATTTATGGCAATACAATCATAGTAGAAGTAAATTATGGCCACATCTTCCAATACGCAGACAACACTGCAATAATTACTTTATGTGAAAACCTCCGAATGACAAAATAAACCTAAAACAAAACTACAACAAAATACAAACATGAATTTACAACCCTTATCTAATAATAAATTCAAGGAAAACTACATAAATACAAAAATGTTCTCCCAAAAGGTATCATACATTGGTCAATATCACATATAACAATTGGAATTATTACTCAATTGGACATAAACAGTTGTAACTGTAATGAAAAATTGGACGTAACACACAGTTATACTTACCTTGAACTAATTATACTTAATCATTGACAAACATAAATGTACCAAGCCCATACAAAAAGTTAAAAATGAGCTAAAAGGAGTCAAATATATTTCTTACCACTCTTAGAATATACCTGGATACCAAAAAATAATAATAATAGTTAAATTATTAGTTCAATCAGTAATTAACTATATCCATTTTAATAATCACAAGAGAATGTTATACAATCAAAATTATACATCTACAAGAAAAAATCCTTAAAATTATATTTGGTGCCAAAACTGCTGACAGACAAACATACACCCAACATAAAATTCTACTTCTAAATCAAGTATATGAATACATTCTCATTATAGAATTTTACCATTCAAATAAATACAAACATTTACAATTATTCATACTATTTATAATAAGCAATAACTGAGATGCATCATCCCGAAAATATATGATAAACTACCAACGAAACTTTGAGATATTCCACAAATAGGTGTAGTGGAAAGTTAAATTAAGGCTGGCTACTTCAATAATACTTAAACTTTTATTTTAATGCAAGAGAAAGTTTTACAATATGCGTAATATGTTTTAAAATGTATTTCAAAATAAGTTATTTAATTGCAAGACCTTAAAACATACCTTTAAATATTTTGAGATTGTTGTATGTAATATTTTATGTAATTTTCTTTTAAACTCTTCGTAAAATTAATCAAATTATTATTTAATAATCATTTTTATCCACAAGTACCATTTGGTTTATTTGGTATGTGTAACTTTCAATCCATCATTTTACTTTATTTTCTACAGCTTACTAAGCCTCTCATGGCCTACACCAGAGTAGTGGGGCTGCCACTACTAGGTCCTCAGGTAGACCTTCTATTGTTGGTAACCTTCCCTAACTGAGGCCACGGGAGCTGATGAAGACTTATCTCATTATCACTAAACCTCACACTCCCAGCCCAACAAGCCTGGAGCCAGCTGTCTAGACTTTGTTCCAAGCATGTTGACCAGTCTATAAACCCTCTCACTCCCAGCTGGCCAGACTCTGCTCCAAGCATATTGACCAGTCTATCAACCCTCTCACTCCTAGCCCACCCAGCTGGGAGCCAACTGGCCAGACCCTGTTCCAAGCTTGTTGGTTTTGGTCCTGACCAGCCTCCTATCTCTCGTCTGCACCTGACCCAGTTTCCGCTGGGGTTCAACCTAACCTCCACCACTTTACTCAAATCCTGGGGTACACCACTTGGCATTGAGATCAAGATTGAGTAGGAGAGGCTACACATAACCCACTAGGTTGTCTCCTTGTATTTCTTGTCACTATCCAGTTAGTACACCAATGGATGTGGAGAAGGCATATGATAGTGTGAATATAAATAAAGTTTGCAAAGCTATGGAAAAGGCTGAAGTGGAAAGAGGAGTAATAATGAGAATGAAAAGCATGTATGAGAATAACAAGAGTTACCACTACTTTTAGTAATGGTATTGGGGAAATGGTTAAACGGTAAGAAAACTCGGGGAGGAAAGAATGAAAGCTGTGATGTTGGCAGATGGCTTGATGAAATGGGAGAAGGAAGAGGATGTAAAGGAACCTGTAGTGAGTAAGTTAAAGAGTGTGGAATGAAATTTGGCATGGTGAAGTGTGAAGTGATGTTAATGACAAGTAATAGGATAAGGCCTAGTAAAGATAAAACGTTGGATGGAGTAAAGCTGAGAAAAGTACAGAACGTAAGAAGCATGAGTGAGACAATAGGTGGAAGTATAGAGGATCTCATGAAAAGAGGACAGCAAGGAGAGTTGTTCTATAGGTGTGTAAGAGATCTGTTATGGAGAATATTAAGTGCACTTGAAGTGCAAGGAAGTGTTGTACAGGACGTACTTAGTACCCATTGCCACATATGCAGCAGAAACATGGACATTGAATGTAAGAGAGACTAGGAAAGTGGAGGCTTTGGTAATAATGTTTATGAGAAACATGTTAGCTGTCATGAGGAGAAACAATATTAGGAATGAAGTTATCTGGAAATAATGGGGCTACAGGCAGTACAGGAGATAGCAGAGGGAGCAAGACTGAGATGATTTGGTCATGTAATGAAGATGTTGGAGAACATGAGATAGTAGAAGAGTCCAGGGTGATATAGTATGGTCGTATAATAAGTATGTTGTAGTACATGAGATAATAATATAAGAAGCAAGACTGAGATGGTATGGCCATGTAATGAGGATGTAGAAGGCGAGGATGTTAAATAAAATTATGGAAATGAAGTATGTAGGAAAAAGATTACAAGGGAAACCAAGAAATAGATTAGAGGAGCATATAACATCAAATGAGAGGAGACGAATGGAAGCAATTAAAGGTGAAGGAATGGTGGAAGGATAGAGGAAGATAGAGGCATTTTAATAAACTAATCGGCCACAAGCTGGAAACAATTGATGATGAATGTGTGTGCCTTAATCCATAGTTAATTTTTGAGTTTTAATATAGTAAACTTTCCTAATATTCTTTTTTCTCCCCCTACCCCATGATGTTACCAGGGTTTGTTGGCGAGACATTTTTGGTCTTATACTGGTTGAACCACATTCCTCTGATGAAATTATATAATTATGATTATGTGGTGCCATTAGAAGTCTTAACCTAACTTAAGCCTAATGAACCAGACCATGGCAACCATAATAACAAGTCCTCTTCAGGAAAAATACTTTTGATATTGTCGGTAATCGAACCCAAGACCCTTAAATTAGTAGCCAGGATCGCTAACCATTATATTAAGAGGCCGGCCCTCCTAAAATTCTACCAAAATTTATATATCTTTTCTTAACAAGGTTATTGGAATTTTGGCAGGTTGCTTCGCAGCTTGACAACTTGCAGTGCTTGTTGGGTGTAGTACTTAAAGTACTGCTGCATGCTCTTGCAAGAAACCAGAGTACATGTGTTCTACAGAACATGTTTGCAACACAACGCTCATTAGTATTTAAGGTTGGTATACTTTAGTCCAAAAATGGAATATATTATAAATGGTATTGCATATAATACATTTCTCATGCATCCAAAAAAACTAGGCTATATAACCTATATTTACATAACTAATTTTTAACTTTTTAGTCTTTAATTTTATCCAATATATATTCCTACATCTTTGATTTAGGTTTGCATCCTTAACCAAATAGTCAAATTTATTATGAAATTTCTTAGATACATTATTTTTCTCACTCATCCTAATAAATCTGGTTATAGAACATTTTCAGTTACTTATTTTAGTTTTGAAATTAATAGTGCAAATTAAGACCATACAGTAAGAAATATATTTTTGTTTAAATCTTTGCTTACATGGTTTTATTTGTATCTTTATGTATAGTTGCTTTGTTTGTTTTCTAACATAAGTGTTATAATAACTTAATCAATGATTTCCTATCATATCAGGCAAATTATACCATTGATTAGAAATTCTTATTTAAGTCATATTGATTTAAATATAAATAATTATTTTTGAATATAAATGATTAACCCCAATTTGAATCGTTGCTCTTATAATCTAGGTATCTCCATTGTTTTAAACAATCCTTGTAATTTAACCCATTTGATTTTTTTCTATTTATAGTTTCCAAATCTGTTATTTGATGAAGAAACAGAACACTGTGCAGATTTGTGTCTACGCCTACTGAAGCACTGCAGCTCAAGCATGAGTAGCGTTCGCTCACAGGCATCTGCCTCGCTTTACCTTCTCATGAGACAGAACTTTGAGATTGGAAATGTATGTGTCTTTGGTCAATTTTTCCTCCAATATTAAAACTATACAGGAATTCTATTTATATTTAGTCTTTAAATAATAACCAAAGCTAAATATGACGAAGTTTCTTAAAAATGATTTACGTAGTTTGTACTGTGAATAGATATATATTAAGATATTTTAACTTCTTCATCTCAAATAAATTAAGCTTGGTATTGATGTTATATTTAGGTTTTTTATTTCAAATAAAAAAAATCATTTGTAAAAACTTTTATACAGCAATTGAATTTAAATTAAGTCTAAAAATAAAAAACATAAATGACTTTGGTGCAACCAACAAAAACATTTATATTGATATAAAAGGCACATAAGATTTTCATTGACCCAATGGCTTAAGAAATGTTTAAAAAGCACTTAACGTTGACAAATGAAAATGTAAACAACATAACCTAAGCTTCCACCTTCAATCAAGAATCAATACTAAAACCCAAATGTATCTCAAAATCAGACTGACAGCTGACAACCAATAATGATATATTAACAACAGAACTTGAAATCAATTTATTACCACCATAAAGTCAATTTGTGTTATTTATAAATCAACAAATGGAATTTCATATTATTAACAATATTTTACAATAAAATATCCTTCCATCATAGTAACAAAAAATTTCAGGGTATTGTTTATTTAAGAGAATTTTAGTTCATTTCAATAACAATTAAACCAATACATCTAATTTTTAATCAACTTTTAACTAAAATCTATTAACATTATAATATTTTTATTAAAATATAATCTGGGTAGAGATAGAGGTAAGAAATAAATATAATTGGATGAGCATTAAATGATTATATGTGCTTTAAAAATAAAATGTGTAAAGGGGTTAGTCTGGTCCAATATCAGAATATCAAGTTATACTCTCCACATCAGTCTTCACTATTTGATACCATTGTAATTTATTTTTAGCACCATGTCTTATTATTAATTCAGGGTATACACTTATGAACTAATTATGTTAATGGGTTAGGGATGAGAAAGGTTGAATTTAAAAGAAATGTACCTGCATTTGTGTGGAAAGATACTCGAAACCCTTTAGGAAAACCACTTTCAGTACACCCAACTGGGATCAAGCTACAATCTCCCCACCATCGACAGTCTATTCTATTGTGAGAGTAACTCCCTAGACCATGGGGCCACTGAAGCGGGTAGCATTGTAATTGCAAAATGTGCAATATTCTCATTTTTATTTAATGGTTTTTGTTAGTTTTCTATAATACAAAGATTATGATATGAGCATATAATACATAATTATATTAGCCTCATCATACATATACATATTACAGCTGGAAAGTTATAATGGCTAGAAATAATATTATTTGCCAGAAAATAATTTAATTTCTATTTACACTACGTTTTCACTTATTACTACATTATTGTTTAATTTTGTCTTTTTTTATATATATAGAACTTTGCAAGAGTTAAAATGCAAGTGACTATGTCCCTTAGTTCTTTGGTTGGAACAAGTTCGTCATTCAGTGAGGAATCTTTGCGGAGATCTCTAAAAACTATTTTAGTCTATGCAGAGGAAGATTCAGATCTTCAAGATACAACTTTTCCTGAGCAGGTAAATACTATATGTTAATTCTTTATATCTAATATATTTCAATTTTAGGCATATTTTCTCTATGGTAAGCATTGTAACTAATGTGTTTTATTGTATTCATACAGGTTAAAGATCTTGTTTTCAATTTGCATATGATCCTCTCAGATACTGTAAAGATGAAAGAGTTCCAAGAAGATCCAGAAATGCTTTTAGACCTCATGTACCGTATTGCTAAAGGTTACCAAAATTCTCCAGATTTAAGGTTGACTTGGCTCGCAAATATGGCCCAAAAGCACATGGAGGTAAGAAACTGAATGTGTTGGAATAATTATCTTTCTCTAGGCCACAAATTGTATGAGGTAGTATCTAAACTTCTCCATTGATCTATAGATGCCAATATACCCTATGGGTATCATTCTAATACATCGGTTCCCAACTTGGGGTATGCGTACCCCTAGGGGTACATGCCAGGACTTTGGGGGTACGCGAAAATATTTTAATAATGGTGGAAAAAGCTACATATGCCAGCAGTGTAAGAAAATATCAGTTTAAAGTTGTGAAATTAACTCATCGCTAAAGCGCAGGTGGTGCGGCTTTTCTTATATATATTTGATCTTGGGAAAAGTATTTCAATTTCAAACATAAAAACGTTTTTATTATCAATAAGTAAGTTAATTAAATGAATGTAAAATTTATTCTGCACAACGTCATAAAATGAAAGTTTGAGGGAAAGAGGAGCTTAGGAAGAAGGAGGTCTAAGTTTCACTGACAAAAGGAATGGACCTGTTCTAAGACACAACACCTAATAATAATAATAATAAAATATATACACTAAACATTTTGCTAGTATTAAGGATACAATTTATGGAAACTAGCTTCCAAGGTGTACGCAAGCAACAAAAGGTTGAGAACCGCTGCTCTAATACAAAATATTGAATGGTGTTATTATTCAATGTATCAAAATTTTAACAAAGAAAACTTCTACATTTGAAAAGAAGAACACAGTTTACACTTTACATTGCTGCCACTGGACAAAGATGTAATGGCTGCTTATTGAATGGAATTTATTTTTACCGCCACTGCCTATTTTTCCAGTGGCAGCAATGTAAAATGTAAACTCTGTTCTTATTTTTATGTTTCTATCAACCTTTCTTTTACCTTCTTCCAAATATAACAAAATACCTCAAAAAGTGATGTTTACCCTAAAGAGGTACAAAGAAAACTAACATTCATAAAATAAGATTCAATTAGTTTCATCCAAATTTGTTACAGTGACCTCCCTTTAAATACCATCCATATATTCTGTATAAGCCAAAGTTTCCCGAACTGGGGCAGTAACAAATTTTAGGCCTAGTCTGGTTACAGGTCTGCATTATCTACTTCAAATTATTTCCTATGTCAGCATTACCCCCTTCAAATTATTTCCTTTCTGTGTTTATACACCAGGCCCAGAACTTTTACCACTTTTAGGAGCATCTCTAGAACCTCTGTTTTTTATTACGGTTCAGCATTATGCAATTCAGTTTGAATCTTTGTGGCATCAAATATGTTCACTTTTAATTGGATTTTTATTTTTAGGGACAGGAGTCGGGCTAGGTAGTTTAGGGAGTGGGAAACCACTAGCATGTTGCTTTGGCCCATAAACTGCTGAATTGACAAGTGTTTTGTGGGTTGGCTCATTGTCATGGGGCAGCAGCAAATCAAGAGTGAACACTTGTTTGGTCATTTCTTACTAATATATTCCCTCAAATGCCTTAGAATCTCCTTTGTAGAACTGTCGATTGATAGATTGTCTTTAATAAAGAAATTTATTGTGAACAATTATTTTTAAGAGTGTGTGAGTACTTAAAAATTGGAGTTCAAATTGAGTTTTAGTAGCTACTTGAACTCAACTCAAACATTTTACTAAACTTTAAAAACCTGAGTACTCAGAATTTTTCGATTATTTCTTGAAAATTCCAGGTTTAATTTATTTGATTCAATTTTAAGATAATATTTCATAGAACCTAGTGTCCCTCAATATTTATTTTTTCCTGATATAAAAAATGTTTAATTATATTAAATATATTTAACAATCTGAGTTTGTGCAATTATATTGTTTGTCCCGCAAAAAATTTTATTTCAACGAAATCTATGTTCTTATGATTTATAAGTGGATCTATTACAGAAAATTAACTTGAAATATTTCTTTATATTACTCGGACTCGGAAAAAAAACTCGGATGTTTTCATTCAAATTTGATTTGAATTTACTTAAAGTGAAAACTGCCTACTCCTACACCTTTAATTATTTTACTGTCAAGAAATAAAACAATCAACTTGTTTGCTCAGTATTCTTATTTCTCCCTGTTTAATTATTACTATTACTGTTATTTCTTGTAATTTTAGCGTAAAAATCACACAGAAGCAGCAATGTGTCTAGTTCACAGTGCAGCTCTTGTTGCTGAATATCTACATATGCTAGAAGACCAACCTCAACTTCCAGTTGGGGCAGTCGGTCTGGAGATGGTATCTCCAAATGTTCTAGAGGAGAGTGCTGTATCTGATGATGTGCTCAGTCCAGAAGAGGAAGGTGTTTGTCTTGGAAACTACTTTACAGAAAGTGGTTTGGTGGGACTTTTAGAACAAGCTGCAAGTGCATTTCATTCAGTAAGTTTATTGTTTGTTTAATATGTGTTTTCTAGTAAAAAAAACTCTTTTACAAAGCTTTTCAGACTACAAGCTTGCTATTTTTTCTTTTCTCTTTTCCACATTCCACATGCTTTGTGTTGAAGGACACACTATGTTATGTTTAAAGAATCTGGCCAAAAAAGAAAGCACATATTTAGATATTCATAAAATTAATTATTGATTTCTTAGCTCACATTCACCGAGTGTGAGAACCCTTGGTCTAAACAACTTCTTTTTTCTTTTTTTTTTTCAAAACCAAACAACTGTTCACTTTATTACAAGTTGAATAGTTTCTAAATTAAATTCCAGCTCTATTATCGTTGAAAACTTTTTAATTTATTATTGGTTCTTTTATTCTTAGATCACATGAGTCCCGCATACAATGTTAGTGTAGATGGTTGGTACATGCAATGCCTAAATGTTTAAAATATGAACTGGTGTACCTAAGTCATGAATATTTGGTGAAAGATCATTTCAATTTGCTTCTTTTATACATTGTTTCTAATTTTAGAAAATTTTCACTAATATATTAAAAAGGTAAAATTATTTTTTATGACTAAATGAAACCTCTCATGATTAAATGTATTTGCCATTATACTTATGTGTTGCAAAGTTGCATTTTAATAACATAATATGAGGTGGTATGTAACCGATAATTAAAGATTGGCTCCGTAATTTTTAATATATATAGATATAATGCATTATATAATTATGGACCGGTAGGTCCATAATTTGTAATATACATATATAATCATCATAATCATCATCACATCATAGGTGAACTGGTGGTCTAGAGATAAGGTTTATATGTTATTTAAATGCAGCTTTTCCACACATAAGTATAATGGCAAATATATTTTTCTATGAGCGGTTTCATTGAGTCATAATAATCAACTTAACCTTTTAATTTGTTAGTGAAAATTTTCTAAAATAGGAAATGATGAATTGCAGAAACAAAGTGAATTTCTCTTTTCCAAATATTTATGGCCTCTATATATATTTATATATATATATATATATATAGAGAGAGAGAGAGGTATTTTTCTATATATATTTATATATATATATATATATAGAGAGAGAGAGAGAGGTATTTAATTAAACTAATTAACTACAACATATATAAACATTAAAAATTGATTTTATTATTTTTCTTATAAATTATATATATAGATATTGGACTAAACTAATTAATTAAAACATAAATAAACATTAAAAATGTATTTTATTATTTTTCTTATAACGTGATGCAACAGGAACATTTACAGTAGAATTAATAATTCAAAACCAACTGTTACACCAGTGAACTGTCTACTTTTTTAGCACCATGTCTTACTACTTGTTAAGTATATACGCATATGTACTAATCATGCTAATTAACTAGGGATGGGGAAGGTTGCATTTAGTGTTATTGTACCTGCATTTGTGTGGAGGCAGAGTGGAAAACTATTTAGGAAAAAAAACTATACACTAGACCAGGATTCAAACCCCAGTCTCCCTGTCATTGGCAGTCCAATCTATTACTAGAGTGACTCCTTAAACCATGCGGCCACCGAATAATGTAATTGTATACTTGGATTTGTAAAAAGAAAGTATAGCTGCTACACATTATTATATGAATTAAAGAAATTTTCCATAATTTTTTTTTATAGATTGTGAATCAGTTTGGATTAAATTGTAATTTATTTTTCCTTCAAGGCCGGTATGTATGAAGCATTGAATGAAGTATACAAGATCTTAATTCCAGTCGCAGAATCAAGCAGGGATTACCAGAAGCTTGCACATATTCATATGTACGTATATGTTTTTTTAATTTATGATGTTAAGTTAAAAAGCATGCTACTAATTATAAATATGATATGCATATTTAAAAAAATATAACATTACACTGGCCATCTTTTTATAGCATGGACATTAATGTAGGACGTAACTGTCTAAGTGGCACTAATTTAGATGCACACTAATGTAGATACTCTTGTTAAATACTTTCAAGTACCGTGTTGTGGTTGGTCCTCCACTCCAAAACTGAGACATCAAGATCAAATAGGTTTATTTGGGAGTATATTATAGTGAAATTCAATATTTTACCAACACATTTGTGTTAAATACATGAAGTATAACTTAATTTTTAAAATAAATATAAAATAGTGTATTCGCTTGTTTATAGAAGTAAAAATAATCTCTTGTTCAATACTTACTATAACTATAAATATGCTTGTGTGTGTGGGTAGTTGTGCTTAGATTACAGATATAATGATTTTAAATAAAATGAATTGTTAAGTATTCTATTTCATTTATATTTTATTCTGTATTTGTCTTTAGCACTTTAAATTTAAAACACAATAATAATGCATATATTAATGTACAGTAGGTGATAGTGAAGGAAGCCAACCTGAAAGGATAGGTAGCTTACTTCACATTATTGTACAGTGTTTCTACACTGTCATATTATACATTTCCAAGCCATTAGGCAATAATTCATTTTATAATGCATATATTAAACCATAGAATATTTATGTAAATGATAATTATGTGAGCAGTAAAGGACACTATTATGGTTTAACTAAGTTATATTAAAATTATAACAATATTAATTAGTAGGTAATTAAGTATATAAATTAGCAAGGATATTCAGTTTATTCCAATTCATTATTATATAAAAAAATAATTCTACTGATAGTTTGTTATTTTAATTGTAGTATTTGCTCTAAAGTATACCAATGCTACTAAAATAAGTATGGCTTGTACTCTACATGTAATATTGATGTAAATGATTAAGTAAATTGATTTACAATAAGTAATTTTACTTGTGAGGGGAAAATTATCTTCCCCCTTTCCTCGCCTCATGGTTGTTCATAACCTTTCAAGGCCTTGGTGTGTATTGGTTGTATGTTGATCTATGTTAGTATGAGCTAATATTTGGAATCTTAACCTAATGAATATATTTTACAGGAAACTACATGAGGCATTTGCTCGCATAGAACAGCTTCAAGGAAAACGTGTTTTTGGTACATATTTTCGTGTAGGTTTCTATGGTACAAAGTTTGGTGATCTTAATGGCGAAGAGTTTATATACAAAGAACCTACATTAACAAAGCTGCCCGAAATTTTCAGTCGTCTTGAGGTAAGAAACTTTATTTATTTGTTATTGTTTAATATAAGAATAAAAAATTAAAAACAAATAAAGATGATTGCTGCTAACTTTCCCAAATAATAGTGCCTAAATTTGTGGATTAAGGGTGTCATGTTGTCAGCACAATGAACCCTCCGACCGTTAATCTCAGTTTTATAGACCAGAGCTGCTACTTATTTATTGAAGTAACTCATTTGTCCTCACGAGGCTGAGTTTGACCCTGTTCTAGACCCACTGCTTCACAGAAAATTTCTGGAAGCGCCAGGAATCGAACCTAGTACCTCTGGACCTGTAGCCAAGAGCTCTTAACAGTAGAGGCAACTTTCCTAAATGATCTGTGATATATGGATGAAAATATAACTAGGTTAACAATTTTATGATACGACCTAATTGCCTGATATCAATAAACTCTATGACATCAAACCACTTCTCTTTTTTCAGTTGGCCTTATATTTCCTCCCAAGTAGATATTTCAAGTTGTTAACAAATCTGACAGGATCGGGAACACCTTTTTCACTACTGATATATTTTATATGGTGGAAGTCAGCAAGTGTAATGTTTGCAGCAATCTGCTGACTTTTTTCACATTTTGGTGGTGTACTGTAGGTAGTCGTATCATCAAATTTGCCTGGTTTTCACATTGACTTAACCACTGTTTTATCTGATCTATTGAGTTTTATTGACCAAATAAATATTTTTAACCTTAAGTGTGATACATTTATTTTTCACATTTTAATTATTTTTTACCTGAACTGTTTTAATACCTATTATTTTTATATATCTTTTGTGTTTTAAATTGTTTGATGTGGTGCTAACAATCCTTGTGCTAATTCATCTTTAAACCTTAATCAATAAACATTATAGTTTATAATGAAAACAAAATTATATTCTTAATTTGATTTGATTTTTTTTCAGAACTTCTATGCAGAGAGATTTGGGTCTGAGAATGTTGTGATAATTAAAGATTCAAATGTTGTGGATCTAAGTAATTTGGATTATGAAAAAGCATATATTCAAATAACTTATGTAGAACCGTACTTTGAATCATATGAATCAAGACATCGAATCACCTATTTTGAAAGGAACTTTAATATCAGTAAGATCATTTTTGAATTAAAATGTTAATTTTAAAACAATATATGGTTTTGTTTTAAATGTGCAATGTCTTCAACAACTGGTGGAACAATTTTATTTTATTATTTGTATTGGTGGCATGCCCAATCCATCTATTTGATTACTTGGACTTAATACTAATGGTGGGATTAAATTTTCTTATCCTTCACATAGTTTGAAAGCATTTGAGGCGTGAATGATTTGGAAAAAAGGAATGCTATAAAATTAAGTACATATGAAAGGTGAAGTTTGGGGGATGAATTATTATAATTACTGAATCAACCATGAGTCATATTTGAATAAAGTTAAAAATGACACCTCGACGTGGGTATATAACCCGGCACGATTTGCTTAGCGCGCCAATGTGGTACTGAATGATTGAATTATTTGACTCTAACTTATAAGTATGCACACAGTTATACTGATTATACTCATTTTTGCATGTGATTTTTTTTACATATTAAATGTTGTCTTTAATTTTGCTTGATCGCTTAAAATACTTTTGTGAAAAAAATAATAAAAAATGTGTATATTTATTCGTTAATTTTTTTGTTTAATTTGACATTTTCAGAAAAGTTTTTTTATGCGACGCCTTTCACTCCTAATGGTCGTGCCCATGGAGAGTTGTATGAACAGCACAAACGAAAAACAATTCTTACAACTGCAAACCACTTCCCATATGTTAAAACGCGAATCCAAGTAGTTCATAGAAAGCAGGTAATCAATCACATTTGTTCTATTAAATCTAGTTTTTAAAAGTATAATAGTAGGTAGTAGGTAACACTTATAGTTAAATTCGATTTTCACATTCCTAAGAGACTTATAAACTTACTTGAATATTTCTAAATTTTTTTTAGATGAAAATATCAGTTTTTTTAGCACCGCGTCTTAATACCAGTTCAGGCTATACGCTAAAACTTCAGTGTATATGCTATAAATGTAAATATTTGAGCTATATTTTACTGTAACAAGTGTATAATATTATTAATTTGGGGTATTGTCATGTGATTTAAACACTATACATGCAAATGCACCATGTTTCAGAAAGTTAACTATTTAAAGTGCTTGTATACAGTTTTTTCAAGAATATTATATATCCAGGCATCTTTAATAAACAAGCCACTCAAACTTGTATTTTGGGAAAGAAAATGTCTTAAAATAGTTTTTATTTCAGATTGTGCTTACTCCTATTGAAGTTGCCATTGAGGATATTGAAAAGAAAACCATAGAGCTAGCTCATGCCACCCAACAGGAACCACCTGATCCTAAAATCTTACAAATGGTGCTCCAAGGCTGTATAGGTAGAGCATAATAT
Organism: Timema poppense; assembly: GCA_902141375.1. Taxonomy (NCBI): domain Eukaryota; kingdom Metazoa; phylum Arthropoda; class Insecta; order Phasmatodea; family Timematidae; genus Timema; species Timema poppense. The sequence continues at coordinate 5,012 of CABFOV010001665.1, read as the reverse complement.
GTTTTATCAAAATAATATATAAAATGTACATTTCTAGGAATTATATTAGCTATTCACTATTCTATAAAAATATTTTGGATTCGATGCCATTTTTTTTTTCTATTTTTATGCTCGTCCTCACTTTCCTTTATACCAAACCTCAATTTAATTTTTAGTTAATATTATATATGTTTCCTTGAATTAACATTCCAGTCCAAAGCTACCCAAACTAATTTATAACCCACTAGTAATGGTCTTACAGGGATAGTATGTGAATTATTTAATCAGGTCGCTGAGTGAAAATTATAAATATATTATAGGCTTACCATTATAAAATAACCTCAGCGCTTCAAAACTAATTTAGGCACATTCCTGATCACAATTGGCTGCCTTACAACGGGACCTAAGCTGAAACGTCTGTTTCTTTTGGGGACCAGCACTGCATCATTTGACCCAAATTTATAAAATCTTTCTTTTATTACATACTTTTTTCATTTCCTTAATAAATTGTTTGATCTATATTTTTTAGGAACGACTGTGAATCAGGGACCAATGGAAATTGCTGTGGTTTTTCTTTCTGATTTATCAGACCATCAGAAATCACCAACAAAATTCCAGAATAAACTAAGACTTTGTTTTAAAGATTTTTCAAAGAAGTAAGTTTCACTTGATAGATTTGAGTAATTGATTTACTTTGTTATATATTTCTCTTTCAACTTTGTTAAAATATTTAATAGTATTCCAACTTACGTTTTATAGTCAGTTATTTTATGTGTGGTTTGTCCTATAAAGTTTTAAATCTTTCTTGAATACCATACATTTTTATTGTCTTTACTCATATAAGATTTGCAAATACACTAATATGTTTTGATTGACACTTTTATTTTGATAACATTTTTTCATGCAATGGAAAACTAATTAATTAATAGCTTGACCCTTAGTAAAATTCACACTAAAATCCTGACTTTTTAAAGCAATTTAACCAGGGAGGAGGGGAGTTAATAGGATAATATACCAAATAAATTAATTTGTCGAATTTCTAAACCTATTCCTACATCACTTTATTAAGAAATAAAGAATCAAAACTAATTTCTTGGTAATCATGGGAACACATGAAAATAAAATAATATACATGTTTATTAGAATTATATTTGGTGTTGGCAAATTCATTTAAAAACATTTTAGATTTTTTCATTTTTTGCTGTCTAATTGATACAAACTTTTCTAAACATGTACTATTTCATGCATGGCATATTATTGTTTCAGGTGTTTTGATGCCTTAAGGAAAAATAAAAATCTTATTGGACAAGATCAACGAGATTATCAAAGAGAGTTAGAGCGAAATCATCAAAAATTCACAGGGCAGTTATTGCCTTTAATCACAATCAATAACTTTGATAAGCTCCCTAAAACAGCAAAGTGAATTATTTCATTAATTGCTGTGTGTATATAGATATATAATATTTAAAAAAATATTGTACTAAACATAAGTTACCATTTTTTACTACCCAAACACATAGATATATATTACACTGAATAGGATTTTTTACTAACCTTAATTTGAATATTTGTTATAATAAAGATAATTTCAGAAGGAAATAATGTCCCCGAGCGTTGTGTTGTATCAATAAATTTAAACCTGATTTTTTTTAAAGTAGTATTTATTCTTTGTTTGTTCAAACTATCTAAACATAACTAAATGATAATAGGTAATACTTCGCTTTTTTTTTATAGAATTTTGAATCTCATTTAGTGTAGAAAAAAAAGTAGAGATGCAAGGAACATTTTTAAGATATAGACGTATTTAAAATGATCATCTAGTCATAAGGTATAGCTATATTTTAAGATGTTTAGAGGGTTAGCAAAAGAAGGAATCACATATTTATATTTTAAATAACCAATTTGTGTGATTGAATTGTTGAGGTTCCATTCTTTTGTAATTTTGTATATACTAGCTTCAGTGAAAATCTGGAAAGTTCATGTAAAACTATCATGTTCACAGCAAAATTCACATTAAATGTACCCTTCACTTACCCTAAAAGGTAGCAATCCTACCGTGACTGACTACACTATGGACGTATTTTAAAAGTTACACGCACTGACACCAATCTAAGCTTGCTATTTCTTCAGAGTGTACAACTTATGTAATTAAACATGTTAAACCTTCTACTAATGAAATTAGAAATGTATAAAATTAAAAATTTATGAACTAATGTAATTCTGTTTATAAAATGTAACTAACAATTAATATTTTTCTAATATTGTTTTATTTTTTTAATATCTCAAATTTAATTTTCACGAAAGAGGGTGCACTATAACCTCTTAAAACCTCCCGAATTGATCATTTGAAAGTTGTTCCTACACTTAAATCATTTACAGGATTTGGTTGCATTAAAGTTTATGGCAATTCATATTCATGGAAGAGGGTACACTATCACCTCTTAAAACCACTCACATTCATTTTTTGAAATTTGTCCTACACTTTAATCATTTGCAAGATTTTGTTCCATTAAATTTCATGACAAAAAATTAACAATAATGTGCAAATATAATTCAAACATAAGTCTTTCATGAATAAATTATTGGTTAGCCTTTTTGAATTATTTTTTTCTTTCTTAACATATGTGTACAAATATAAGAAAACAAACTTTCACACATTTTTAATTTTCTGGTTTTTATTATACTAGATAGTACTAATACATATTATTTAAGCTTGCAGTGTTAAGTTTATGTTCAAAGTTTACCTGTTGCATTAAGTTCTTCATTGTGTTTTTAGATTTAAAAAATATATGTTTTAAGAAACTCAATTGTATCTTCTAGTTTTAAACAATTTTTATGTAAGGAAACATTAATTTGATTTTAAATCAAAATGAGATGTTAGTTCAAAACGTACTTAAGGAAAAAATAAAAAAATACAGAAAACATACACAGAATTCTACTTTTCTTTTCTAAAGAATGATTAAACTAATGTATGATTACATTGCCACATAGAGAAGACAATGAACTATCCTTGTTAATTGCAGAATTAATAAAATTAGTTCTTCAATTGTGTATTAATGTAACAAATACCACAATCAGTAGTAACAAACAGTAATTTTAATAGTATACCACAGGAATCAGAGCCAGCGATGAGTGTGGAACGGAGTGAGCAAATGGGGATGTTTTACCAAAAAAATACTTGCTTCTCAGAAGCCAACTAACTGACTCAACATATCTATTTTACAGCAGTGACAATTGAAAAAAAGGATTATAGTGTAGCTTAATAATTTTTATATTATGTTAATGAATTTTAATTAAAATGAGTTAAGACTCAAATAACCGAAGCTATTATGTATGCATTTTAGTGAGGGATCACTCCACACAGATATCATATTCTGAAAATTGAAAAATGACACCTGAACAAGGGAATCGAATCCGGAACCTTTGATTTAGTATGCCAGTGCTCTAACCACTGAGCTTAGGCTATTTGATTCTCAATAAGATGCATCCCAAACAATTATAATAGTAATTGTACATGTAGCGCATAAGCCAACTACCGAGTCGCAGATGGCTGGGTTATCTGATAGCTCGTGATATTAGAAACCACACATTTGTAGCCGATGATTTCCGCACGTCCGTCATAGACTCTGCTTTAAAATATGAGTGAAGAATTACCCTGGCCACAAGACGATTCCTGGATAGCTCAGTTGTTAGAGCAGTGGCATACTAAGCCAAAGGTCCAGGGTTCGATTCCCGTGTCCAGGTGTCATTTTTCAATTTTCAGAATATAAGATGATCTAGTTATTTGGGATCAAAGGTAAAATGTAACTGCCTCATGCACCTTAAATCTTCTGGACAGTCTAGGCAATAATGAGCAGTCAATTTAATATACATTCTTCAGTGGCCTCATGGTCTAAGGCTTCACTTTCATGTTAGACTAAACTGCCAATGATAGGGAAATAGGGGCTCGAATACCAGTCAGGTATACTGAGGGTGGATTACCCTAGATGGTTTTCAATTCTCCCTCTGTGCAAATGCGGGTACACTTACTCAAAATTTTATCTTCCTTATCTCCAGCCTGTTTAGCAAAATTACTACATATGCATGTAACATGAACAGGTAATAAGACTTGGTGATAAAAATAACTGTAATAGTATGAAGTATAAATAAATAGTGAATATTATAATATTTTACAAAATTGATAATTTAAAACGTAGCTTTCAATGTAAAACTCAGAATAAACAAAACAATAATTTTACCGGTTGTTCTCTGTGGGTGTGAAACATGGTCTCTTACCTACATGATGAAAACAAATTTAGGGTGTTTGAAAACAACGTGTTTAGGAAGATATTTGGTCCAAAAAGGGATGAGGCTACTGGGGAATTCAGGAGTTTACATTATGAGTTAGATTGTACTCATAACAAGACATTGTTGGATAATAAAGTCTTGTAGATAACGGTGGGCAGGACATGTAGAGCAATTGGAATGTAACCCAAACTCTAGAGTTAAGAGGGGTTTGCTACGCGCATAAACGGACCTCGGCTAACACAACTTCGTGGCCAGCCTGTAGACGACCGTAATGGCTTCGCAAATATAATGAGGTCTAACGGAATGAATGTTTATCTTATTTCAATATAAAATTTGGTTGTGACCGTATAGTGGGTTAAATTAATTAACGAAATCATATATTTAAATTTATTTTAGCAATTCACTTGACACACGTCACTCGTCGTATATAGTGTGAGAGTGGCCGTCAACCGATTTAAGCTGAATTACAATATCCACTGCTTAGTCGTGATATAATTTAACTACTTCTCGCTATCACGCCTGATTATTTTTTATTATAATAATTATAGCCGCGGCGACTAACCGAGCGACTAACGCAAGGGGTCGTTTAAAGGTTCACAAAATATGACACCCCAGAGTTCACCTGGGAGCGTCCTTGGCCGTAGCCTGGTAAGACCAGAGTCCCGAGTCTCCTACGCGACTCAACGGATACTATTTTTTAAATATTGAAGAAATACTCCCATTGGTCCAGAAGATCCAACATGGAC
>CABFOV010001664.1:60182-108717 GCA_902141375.1 Timema poppense | reverse complement strand
TAACTCAGAAAAGAGTTTTATTGTGTTTGTCAGTTGGCCTCACTGTGTACGATACTTTTAGTGTTTGTTCTAACATGTATTTTAGTTTAGAACTTTCATTGTATGATTGACTGTCTTGAAATTGTTAACCATCGCTCAAAAGTTAATTTTGTATGTGATAATAAAACACAAGCCACCATTAGAGTTTTGTAAAATTCTAAACAACCACAATTGCACTATATTTTAACACTTTTAAATGTTTTAAGAGGGGGTTCAATAATATAAAACAAAATTGGAACTTTAGTTTATGACTTCACCCAGAGCCACTTAGGGAAGACTTAGAACACCCTATCTAAGTATATTCATCTTTATTATCCTTAATATGATTGGGGATGCATGTAAGCCATGGTGTTCTTCTTTTAGTAATTTTCTCCATCCATCTGTTTGTTTATGCCGCTTTCAGAGCATTGTTCTTAAGCATTTTCAATTTATTCTTTTAGTACACCCTGCTTACCCTAATAGGAAGTAGTCTTACAATAACAGATTACACTTTGATCCTATCTAAAAAGTTATACCTTGGTGGGATAATGTAAGGTAATCTTTCTAACCTACACAGTAAACAAAGGCCACACTTTACATCTGTATATAAACAATGGGTAGAATTATGCTTTTGTACATTCTCAGCTTGGTATTTTGAGAAAGAAGAAGAGATGATAACATCTTACAAACTGAATGATAGTAATTATTGCCTAGATGATATTTTTTGATCTCATAGAACTTAATTTCTATATGTTAGCACAGTTCCCAAGCATATGGATCTGTTAACCTAACAAAGAAAAAAAAACACACACATATTTACTCCAAAATTTATTTCTTTGTGGTTTTTAAACACAAGTTCTACATTCCTTTTAACTATCGTCTTAATATCACCTGGAAAATTTACATAATCTGCACAATACAACAATTGATGAGCCCAACTTTTAAGGTCTAATCCCCAGTGTTTACTTTCAAGAGCCTAACTGCATACATAAAAGCCAAGTTAAATAGTAGAGAGAATATACTAATACGTTTTAGTGAAATGCATGATGATAAACTAATTTTTGGGGAACACAATTTTCAAAGTAGTTAATAAATCTCTAGACTAATATAAATATAATTGTGAGATAGGACAATGGTGACGGGCCTGGTTTTCAAACACCTCAGGTAGTATTGCAAATCTTCACGCATCCACAGTATAGAGCCCCCACATGGATTTGTATTCAGGTGCATTTGTATAAACACTTGACCTTTTGTGATTGATGAGTGTGAATCCATAGTACAATATGGAGTATCTCCCATTTAAAAAAATAGCTGCCTTTATTTTAAACTGATACCAGCGGTAACACTGGGTACTAGCAAACCTTGCTACTAAGTTATAGAACGAGTGATAATTTGGTTCCTTATATTAGTCAATCTACAACTTAGTGGTTGACTGTTTATAACGATGATGTTCAGATAACTACAGTATTTTGAAATGTCAAAAATTTCCAAAACTAATATTGATGAGATTCAAACTTGTGATTAGCTATATTATTAATATATATATATATATTTTGCACCACATTTTTATAGCCATTTTGATTATATGCATATGTACTAATTACTCTAATCAGTGTTTGAGATGAGGGAGATTTTTAATTTAGGGAAGTGTATATAAATTTGCATGGAAGGAGAGTGGCAAGCAATCTATGAAAAAAATCCTTTTCCATAATTTCCTTGTCTGTAGCCACCATGTATATGTAAAACTTCCAAAAATTCGATAAAATTCCTTGGATTTTCCCTGGAAAAGCAAATTTCCTGACATTAATGGGTTTTCTGGGTCAATGTATACTTTGGAGACTGTAAATCGGTCCATATATATATATATATATATATCATAAAGCTACTTCTTAATATGAAATCAACACCCCATTGTTAATTACAATGATGTTTACTATTAATACATTAAGTTCCATTATAGCATTATATAGGAAGCATGTTAATAATATACATTGTCTAAAAAAATCTCCCCAATACTTAAAGTGAAAGGAGTGAATAAGGAGAAATATATACAGCATGGATAAAAGTTATATTTTATACTCATTAAAATTTGTAGCCAGATATGTATTCCTGGTCCTTAAAAATTATCAACCAAAAGTTTAAATAATTATGATGAAATCAGAAATATCTAAAATTAAATGACTAAGTATCACCTACCTTGCCAACCAACAAATTCTCCACCCTCACCTGGGGAAGAAAAAAAAAATGATTAAGAGTAAATTAACATTAAAAGAATTAACTAGACGTATTAAATTACTTAATTAAAACTCAGAGTTTACATTTTATCTGGGGACAAGTGAGTACTAGAAAAATCTCAAATACTAAAAATCAATAACTGCTCTATGACTTTTAAAACTCACTTATGGGAAAACACTTAAAAGCAAAGTAATAATTATTGATATAAGAAAAACATATTTATATGATATTGAAACAAATCAACTTTAAAACTGACTGCATTTTTTTACTTTATTTAGAAAGATAAATCTCTAAAAATCAAACCAAGTGAATATTGACTTATGAAACTTTTTTAAAATAGCTTTGAAATTTAAATACTAAGATAAGCCAAAGTAAATACATGTTACCAATGATGAATTAATGTAAATTGACATAATTTCCAGTTGAAATCTTATTCCATTGTTTCATAAATTTTATTCCATTATTCCATAAATGTTAGGAACATATAAACGACCAAACTATCCAAAAGAGTGAAATCCTAATTTAGAATGTACAGAGACAGAAGATATGAAAATTAGAAGTAGGTATGAATGGCCAGTTAGGGCCAGTTTCATAGTCAAATTTAGTACGCCTCAAGTGCGGCGCTACACTAAGTTCATGACGACACCTACCTAAACCAGAATGGAATGGGCCAGTTTCCTATGCGATAACGGCCTATTCCATTCTGGTTTAGGTAGGTGTCGTCATGTACTTATTGTAGTGCCGCACTTGAGGCGTACTAAATTTGACTATGAAACTGGCCCTTAATCAAAAGACAATCAAAATGAGTAGTAGTGTAGTTGTGTTCAAAATTTGCTAAGAGAATGTAGCTGTAGTAAATTTCCATGTTGGGTTAGCTTGCATGACAGTATGACGAAATAAATTGTCAGTTTTGCCATCATGCCCAAATTGATATCAATAATCCACCTGAACTGGCCTAGTAACCTCTTTTCATGACCTGTCACTCAATGAGCCATATACAATGAACAAAGATGTGTCTCATTCCAATCTTAACTTACCTATGTCTGTTGAGTAGTAGACATAACATATTGGTGACAAGGAAACATAAAATACTGTCCAACATGTTTCTGGATATTTGGAAGACCATATTAAAAGTATTATAAAAGCTTTTTTTTTTGTAAAGTGATAAAAAGTTAATTAAATGAAGAGGTATTCATGATAAACATGAGGCAGCTGCCATCTCCAATTACATTTGTGTGTTTTAACAACTTTAGAATATGGTGGTGTGTTCAAAGAAAAATCCTTTTAAGTTAGTAACACAAAAATTACAGTCATAGGAAGGCTTAGTAGATTCGAGACATCTTGTGAATGTGGGGAATTCCAGGCCTCCACCGTGGTTCGGATTCCATGTTAAACTGTAGGTCCTTCATTTCATCTCACAATCACCCTACCATTACACATTAGCGTAAGTGCGTATAACCCGAACGGGTAGTAAGACGTGGTGCTAATAATAATAGTAGATTCGACAGTGATGAAAATACCTGGTCGTTATTAGTAAAATGATTCGAGTTATTTTTCGAATGTAATAGTATGAGGGGGGACCCAAAAGAAACCGGATTGAAAGCATGCGGCTGTTCCTAGGCATACCTAGTAGAGTGTTCTCCCGCTAGGTAGTTCTACCATAGACCTTCCCAAATCTGTTGCCCAAACGACGAAAACATTAAAAAATCTGCCAAAAAATCAACAAGGATTGTCATTTCACAATCGACAAAATTTCAGAACAGACATGAGTGAGTTGGAGCTTGTGCCAGTGGATTTTGACTGAGGATTTGCAAATGAAACATGTTGCTGCTAAGTATGTTTGTTCCTTGCCTGCTCATACAGGATCAAAAAACTATTTGTCTGAATTTGAGCCTAGACTTGAAAAATCAAATTGAAATTGACCCAAACTTTTTGACCGTCATTACAGGTGATGAGAGTTGGTATTATGGATATGACCCCGAAACCAAGCAAGGGTCTAGCCAGTGGAAGACTCCAACTCCCCCCGACCAAAAAAAGCAAGACAAGTGAGGTCAAATGTTAAGACGATGATCATGGTTTTTCTCGATGTTCGTGGAATTGTGCGCTGGGAATTTATCCCCTTTAGTTAGATTGTTAATCAGCACTTTTATTTGGAAGTTTTAAGACGTTTGAGGGAGGATGTGCGAAGGAAACGTTTGGAACTCTGTCGATCAGGTGACTGGTTCCTTCACCATGACAACGCCGCCGCACACATGGCCTTGTCTGTGAACTGCTATTTGGGCTCTCAGGGGTGGGCTATATTTCCCCACCCTCCTTATTCGCCAGACCTAGCCCCGTGCGACTTTTTTCTGTTCTCGAGAGTGAAAAAAATCTAAAAGGGAAGTGTTTTGATAATGTGGAGGCTGTAAAAACAGATTCGCAGAAGGCACACAATGATATCAAAGTTGAAGAGTTCCAGAGGTGCTTCAAACCGTGGGAAAAAATACTGGACAAGTGCATTGCATCTAATGGAGAGTACTTTGAAGGAGACAGAAAGAATTTAGTAAAAAACTTAATAAATTAATTTTTAGAGCAAAAATCCGGCTTATTTTGGGTCCCCCTTCGTATAACCGAAGAGAAAAAATAGAGTATATTACTGTCAGTTGTCTGTCAGTAGTAAGTATGAAAACTTTTAATCTTTTACAAGATCTATGTACACCAGACCCACAAAAAACCATGTGGATCTAAATAAAATTATACAAGAACACTTAAATCTTAAGCCACAGTTTATTGCTGTAAGGCTTAAGATCACAATATGAACATAAAAGTATGTCAGATTATATTGCTAGCTTAAAACAAATGTCAAAGCATTGCGAATTCAACTAACCATTATCTGATTACCTATGAGACAGTCTTATCAGCAGATTCAAAAGCAACTCTATAAAAAATATCTCTAGTGGAGAAACTGGAGTATGAGAAGGTGGTGCCGATTTCAACATTGTTGGAGAAAGCTGATAAGGATGCAGCTTCACTGGCCTTTGAACACAACCCTGGTGAAACAGTTTCTTTACTATCAATCCTAGATTTATCACTGTCAAAGAAAGAAGACAGAAATGGCAGTAGAAGATTGCTGAGGTGTTATTGCTGTGGAATAACGGTCATTTAAAAGATTAATGTTGTTATCTAGTATATGAATAAAGTGTATGTAAGAAGAGGGGTCATTTGCAAAGGGTGTTTTGGTTGAAAAGTCAAACAATACTTAATTGGATACTCATATGATTTCTAGTGAATCCCACAAGGATGGACAGAAGGAGGACAATAATAAGCAACACTTTGTGGGGGTCTAACAGATCCATTTGAAATTTATTTGGGTTATGTAAAAATAAGTTTAGTGATTGTCAGAATAAATGTACAGGTGGAAGGGAAATAAATTTTTTCTGAAGTGGACACAGGAGCATAAGTATCTGTAATCCCTGAAAAGTAATTTTAGAATAAATGTAATCACTTAGAATTGCATCCAACTGATTTAATCCAAAATTAATATGTAAATGAACATAGGGTTTCTGTAGGTCTAATAAATGTAAATGTTCAGTATCAGGATTTGTAACACAACTTGAACTATTTGTAATTAAGAATGAATCTAATCTATTATTAAGCTGTGACTGGATCAAGGAACTAAAAGTTCAATTATTAATTTAAGAATGTTTGCAGAATTCCAACAATATAACTGCAGATATTGTACAAACAGAAATGGTAGCTAGCCTGTTTGGTGAATTTCCAAGGTTTTTAGTTAATTTCTTGCAGTTTTTAGAAACAAGTTGGGCGATATTAAAGATGAACCAGTTAGGTTAAATTTTAATAACGATGCCAAGCCTAAGTATTGCAAGCCGAGATAAATTCCATTTGCCCTGGAAGAAAAAGTAGGGCAAGAGTTAGATCGCTTAGTGCAGAATGACATATTAACACTGCTGTCCAATAGTACACCAAGTCTCTGTTCTTAAGAGGAATGCGAAAATAAGAATGTTAAGATTTTAAAATGATCTTTAACTATATAGTCTAGATCTGGAAAGGCATCCCATTGTCATAATGAAAAGAGTTATTTGTGACTTTATAAAAGGGGGAAACCTTTGTTAAACTGGATTTTAGTCATGCCTAACTAATTTGGCTAGATGGAGAATCTAAAAAACTTTGTGTATAAAGCAATTACAAGAGTTTATTTAAGTATGTATAGTAGAATTTCTTATGCAGGGTGTCTAATGAACTTGAGTTTTGAAATTCCAATATATTTCCAGCATATTTTCCTTTAAAAAATCCAGTATATTAGAAAGGCTCTTAAAACTAAACAATTCCTATTTCAAAAGCATAACATGATAGAAAGTTAGGTTTAGGTCTGTCGTAATTAAACATTTTTTACTTCACGAATATTCAAATGCATTGATGCAGAAATATATCTTTAAAATGAAAGCCTTTAGTTGTTTACAACATATATATATATATATATATATAGTGTATGTACCAAGTAAGTATATATATATATATATATATATATATAGTGTATGTACCAAGTAAGGCTGGGACCCTCGAATCTGTAAGGATATTTGAGAATTCAAGACTAAAAAAATTTTATGTTTGAAATTTTTCATAGCTATTATAAGCCTAAAGTTTAATAGTGGGAAAAACCTAACAATAAAACCCCAGACCATTAATTTATTATTGTAAACAAAGTTGGAAAGCTAATTATTTTTGCTTATATTTTCCAGATTCAGATTTGAAGATAAAATGAAGATTCGGATTTGACCCATTTTAACATTAAATTTGCTTGAATGACGTCTACCACCCCCTCTGACAGTCGATCCTTTCCACACCAAGTCATTTTTTTTAAATAATGAATTTGTTATTTTAAATACGTAGTAATAAAGACACACAATCCTCAATGAAAAACAAACAACAAATATCGATTTTGAAAAAAATTCTTGGAATAAAGATAATTGCAGTTACCTAGCATGATTAAAAATTAAGATATTAGATACAAAAAACAATTTTTTTTTAGAATGGAGATAAAAATTTACATTCAATCACAAAACTTTCTCATGACTTACATTACAAGTGCTAACACTTCACCTTCTTCCTTTGCTTTCCGCACAACTGTTTTTCTTTTTAATTCAAATTTCCTTATTTTGTTTACCTTTGGCCATGAGTGAAGAATGACCGAGAGCACAGGACAACTCTTGGATAGTTCAACTCCCTTCCCCTCCGAAAGTATGTGTACTAATGTAATTTTGTATTGTTTGTCAATTTCCAAGTATGTAGTTTATTGGAGTTTTAAAAAATCCTAAATACAATAAAAATTCTGTTTTAATGTACTTTAAATCAATTTAAGAGAGTTCAATGTTAAAAATTATATTGACACCTCCTGTTGGGGACTTCAATGTGAGCCTCTAAAGGCAAAAATACCTTCCTTGCTCAACAATAAGTTTTGGGCATGGCCCTCATATAATCCTTTTGAGGCATAAACTAATGTGAGGTATTCTAAAAGGCAGAATTTTATAATAACATGTTTACAATAAGTAATTAGTAATGTATTAAGATATAAGTCAACGAAAAATATGGATAAATTGATGCAAACTGCCATAGCCAGCATTTCACTAGTGAGAAGAAGCTTAATATTTTTCCAGTGTTAAAAGTGTCAAGTTGACATGGATGGTCACTTTTTGCGGTCACTCTGTGAAATGTGCTAAAAAATCTGGGAGCGCGGAAGTTAATTCTGGAAAGTGGTACAATTAGTGAAGGAAGTGTTTGGGTATCCGTATGAGAGGTTGTGAAAGTGTTACTTAAAACTGGGGTGAGTTCTTCACGTTTTCCTATTATCAAACAATTATACTAAAAATACGACAATTATTCTTATATCATAAAACAACAGCAAAATTTTCCGCTAGTTTTGGTAAAAGTTTGGACTCCGAAACCTTAAGGGTCCAAAATTTATCAAACAATCTAATTTCAAGAGTACCGGAAGCTAAGGTCATTGCGACCTTAGTGGAAATTTACATTGCAATTGCAATTGCAATGCACATGGTGTGATAGAGAAGGAACAAGTCAGTGCAATTAACTAAATGCTTATTAAACGGTTCAGTAATAGCCACCGTTTAAGTTTAGAGCACATATAGGTCATCAAGAATCTTAAGTTGCCAAGAAACCAGCAGGGGTTGGAAAAACTTCTGGTTCTAAAATAGAGGTTAGGGAAGTTAAGGGAACACACAGAATAAGTGAATCAGCACTTGCGGGTGGTCATTCTAAAGTCTTAAAAGTGACATTTAAGTGAGTGGAGTAAACAAGAAATGTGGTCGGCTGATTGTTCATTCGCAAACAAAGATGTCTAAGAAAGTAAAAAAGAAAAAGACTGGTTAGGGTCATGAAGGAGCTTTCTTCATCTGAGCCTGAGAAAGAAGTACAAGATGTGGTGATAAAAGAAAAGAAGGACGCAAGCCGGAGGGTGATAGCAATGAATGAGTTCATTGATGAGCTTTACCAGGCCAGAGAAATGAGCGTGGGGGTTACCAATAGGTTGAAATCAGAGGTTAACAACTTGTTGTTGGTCATCGCAAACCAAGAGGGGCAGGTCCAATAGCTGACGTTGGAGAATACAAGACTCAGGGAAGAAGAGCAAAGCGGGAGTTGAAGAAGAAGACCAACGTTCGCCCAGATCGTCATCGCTGGGGCAATAGGCAGACCGGGTGCCAAGATGGCTTCGGCACAGCAGATCAAGAGAAAGAAGGGAAACAAAACAGCCAAAATTTTCATCTCATCCAGTAAAGGGGAAGAGATAAAGGATATACAAGTCAAGGTAATGTCCAAGCTCAATCCTGCCAAGGATAAGATCCGGATCAGGTCTATTCGGCCAGCAGGGAAGATGGTTGTAATTAAAACTGAGGACAGTGAGGACACAGAAAAGATCAAAAAAGGGATCCAAGCACTTGGCCTAAAGTGTGAGGATCCAAGGAAGAGACGACCACTCATTTCTATTTCGACATACTATCGGGCATGACTGGAGGAACTGGCAAAGGAAATTTATAAACAAAACTTAGAGGGCAGAATCACCCAGAAGGAGTTTTTAGAGGGATTTGAACCTAGGTTCAAAACAGGAACAAGAGAGAAATGGGTCACCAACCATGTGGTGGATGTATCCGCAAGGGTCTGGAACCTACTGGTTGGGGGCTGTGTCCACTTACGTTTCAGTAGCATCTCGGTGAAAGACTACTTAGTCATTATGAGATTCAACAAGTGCAGGGATTTAGGGCACAGGGTGAAATTCTGTCCTAAAAAGGAGTCGGTATGTGGCCACTGTGGGAAGGTGGGACATGATCTTAAGGAATGTAAGGAGAAAACTCAAGACGTGTATACGTTGTGATAATAGAGGAAAAGATAAGTGTAAGCATTCTAACAATAGAGAGTGCTCCGCATACCAACTGCTTTTAGATAGACAGATACAGAGTAAAGACTATGGCAAGTAATGACATAGGGGCTCTAATGATTGTGCTACAGAAAATACAGGACAGATTAAATGAGATGGACATGGACAGACACAATAGGGGAAGTAAAGGTGTCTGATAGTAAAAAGAAGAATTCCCCCCAAGAAGGAGGAATATGAGGAGAGCAGAAAGGATAAAGGTATAGAGAAGGCAAATCTGAGGCAGATAAAGACCCAACCAGGACAACAGGTAATGCAGAAGGTAGAGGTAGGGACAGAGGAGGTAACTTCAACTTCAAATGTGGAAGATTATAAGCGTAAGCTCTGAAACATCGAGAGGTGGAAGTTTTGGAAAAAAGGACAAATTATAATACATGGGAGAGTTGTCGAAGCTGAGGAAGAACAAAAGGAAGAAACAAGTAAAGAGCAGCAACCATAGAAACCATTGGAAGAGTCCAATGAGAGAAAGAAGGCAGCGGTAGAAGAAGAGAATAAGTTAGAGAATATGCTAGATCCGGGTCAGATATACAATAACTTTGAGGAGACTCCACAGCTGCCAAGACTGGAAAAGCAGCAAACCCTCCACCTGGCCATGAGACATGTAATAAGAACTGGCCATGAGAAAGGCCATTCTGTTGTTTTAGCCACACACCAAGGCCTTGGACAGAATACAACTCAAGGCCATGAACCTACCTACAGAGGCGGGACAACTACTGGAAAGGATTCACAAGGTATTTGAAAGAAGGGACGAAAAGCTTGGTGTAGAGGAGCTTTACCGGCATTTTTTAAAAGAAAACGGTTGCATAGCATTTGACTCAAAGGAAGCTTTGCCCAAATACTATGTTTTTACACATAACCCATAATATCTACAGTTGAAAAATTAAATATTGGGCAGATAAATGTTATGCGGAGTGCAACAGTAATGGATGAGATCAGGAAGGTGGCGGAGGACCTGCAGTTAGATATAATCTGTCTGCAGGAACTGTATAGTACCCGAGGTGGGAAGATACCCCGGACGCCAGTGAATGCAAGAATAGTGGTATCTGGGAAGTCACCAATGAGTGCAGTAGTGGTCTTTAATAAGCATCTAATAATCACAAGGGTTGATCAATTAGGCAACGAGAGAGACTTGTGTTGAGGTAAGATCGAGAATAGGCACAGTCATTCCTGTCAATATGTACTTCCAGTATAGAGAAGATATAGAACCATATTTGGGAATGATTGAGGCAGAAGATGACGTATTTGAAGGGACTCCTGTTATTTACTTAGCAGATACGAATTCTAGGTCACCCCTGTGGTTCAGTGATGTGTGGAGGAGAGCGAATGGAAGAAAAGGAGGATATCATGCTTATAGGAGGAGAGAGAAATTGAAGAAGGTAATTGCGGCAACAAGACTTATAGTAGCGAAACTACCGGGGAATCCACCAACATACCAAGGGAGAGCAAATTCCAACATAGACGTGACACTCAAAAATCAAGAAGCTGTGTAAATGGTTGCTAACTGGAAAGTGCTGGACGGAATGACAATCAGTGACCATAATTTGATCACCTATGAAATAAAAGGTAGAAGGCAAGAGCAGATAGACTTGGAGAAAAGGATAAGATACAACATAAGGAAGGCAAACTAGGACAGGCTAAGAGGGTTGCTGGTGCTGCCACCGGAAGTGGCTGAATGAGGAAATGTCAATATCCCTGCCAAGGAGTTTACCAGGTCAGTTCAGAGAGCTATAAGGGCATTCATCCCAATGGTGAAAGACACAATGAATATAAGCAATCGGCCATGGAACAAATGACTTGGTAGACTCCGAAAGAGATGAGGGTAGCACGAAGGAGATATCAGAGGTCTATAGATCCTGTTAGTCATAGACTGCTCCTCAATGGGTATAGACAAAAAAAGAATAAGTTTGAATCCATCTTGGTGACTGTGAAGAGAGAAAAGTGGGAGCGATATTTGCAAGAACAATTGAGAAATAACGCATGAGGAATACCGTTACAGATAACTACAGGAAATATAAGGACCCCAACAATTATCTAAACACTACAGAAGCCCGGGGGGAGGATTTATATCAAACTGGGAAGAATCAGTGAGGCTGCTGATAGACACCCTACTTCCAGATGAAGACGGAGAAGACAACAAAGGACAAGTGATAGCTAGACAGGACATGAAGAGTAGTTACGACAATTATAAGGCAACAGATCCGGTAACCCAGGTCCTTCACCATATCAGCGAGCAGGTAGAGCCCTTCTTAGTTAGATTGATGAATGAGAGTGTGACTCAGGGCCACGTACCAAACATATGGAAGCAAAGTGAGATAGTTATCCTGATCAAGGGAGAGGATAAGGATCCTAAACGCCCTAAATCGTACAGAACCATTTGTTTCTTAAATGTATGTGGAAAATTGCAAGAAAAGATCCTGTGCAATAGATTGCAAAGGCATAGAGAGGTTTTAGGGCTGCATCAACAATACGGTTTCAGGAGGTCAGGTCTACGGAGGGCGCTATCTGCAGGGTTGCCACTATTTTCTTATTACCAAATTCCCTGTGTTTTCCAGGTTTTCCAGAGGAAATTTTCATTTTTCCAGACACCTAATAGATATTATAAATATAATTATGAAGGCATTTAATTTTGTTTTAAAGAAAATTTAAAAATGAAGAGTGGTAATTGTCATTGGAAGCATGTTTTATTGTGCAAGAGAAACACATATTTAAGAATTATTTGGAAAAAGGATGAGAAATTAATGAAATATTTTCTAGAAGGAAAAATTAGTTATATTTTCTGTCTACCCTAAATGGAATGAAAAAAAAAAAGGAAATACCAAAAATACAATTTTGAGTTTAAATATGGTTCCTATTTTTTTTTTATAAGAATGTATTACTTTATTTAGAAAACATGTTAACCAATCTTAATTAATGCATATGTACTAAGGAGTAAACTTTATCAAGATAAGTTTTATAACATTAGCTAAAAGAATACAAACTTCAGCAGCTGTCAAGATACACAAACGTTAAACATAGAATAAACACGATATAATATAGTTAGTTATCTCACTTATATACAGGAACCATTATGTTTTTAAGAACTAATAGTTAAGTAAGAAGACAAGATTATTTTATCAAATTAACAAATATGAAAACATTTATAGTTTCTTTTATTAAAGTATGCTTAGGAATTCACAAAAAAAATTATCTTAAAGTTGGAGGTACTATTTATGTATGACTGATTATGTGTGAGTATGTACTATATGTAGTCCATTTCACAGGGGGTGAGTGAGGTAGGGTAGCTATGAGCAGACACAAACACAATCGGTCATTTTTACAATATAATAGCAGGCTGGAGGCAATATTTTCATAAACTTTTCACTTTACAGTATACTCCATTTTGTTATCGTGGCCACGGCAACAACCAGCTAAATCCACCTTTGCTAAATCGGGAGGTGACTGTAGTAAAAATGTTAACACACATAAAGATAAAAACAGACAATATTGACACCTTGGCAATTTCTAAAAAATTATAAATAGCAAAATTGTAAGATAGGTAAGCTACAGTCTTAAAACATCACGCTACAAAAACAATAATCTGGGATACTTACCTCTTTCAAAAGGAGTAATCTTTTTTAAACAAGACAAATAAGTTTAACACACCAAATTCCAAAGAATGAATTCGTTTAACTGGTAGGAGAAACACGTGCCAGCAGCATGGGCTTAATGAAGTTGGGGGATGGGGGTGGAGGAAACGAGACGTTTGTGTTATTGGCGGGGGTGAGTGGAGGAAGCCGAAAAGGCGCGGCATTTGCCGAACGAAAACAAGTCGTCTCAGTTGCACTCAGGACTTATCTCAAGCTGATGAGGTGCTGGTAAGCATAGTGTTCCAATCAGACTGCTCACTTCTCAAGTTACAAATTTTAGTCTATATTATTCCTACTAGTTTAAGCTTGCAAGCACTGTATTGCCCAATTTAACTAACAAATTCCAGTAAATTCTAGCTTTTTGGTGAAATTCCCTGTGTTTTCCCGGTTTTTTCCAGACACAAACAAATTCCCTGTCTTTTCCCGGTTTTCCCTGTTTTCCAGGTGCGTGGCAACCCTGTATCTGTGAGGCCATGAGCCTTGTAGATAGGGATGGAGGTAAAAAGGAACTGGGGATATTCGTGGACATTTCGAGAGCGTTTGACATCTTATGGTGGCCGGCGCTATTCGGGAGGCTGAGAGAAATTAGATGTCCAGGGAAACTCTACAGGAGTCTTGTGGAGTACTGTTGGGGAAGCTATGCAAACCTGAGACTCCAGGAATGACAGTAAACAAAAAACTTACAAAAGGATGTCCCTAGGGCTCAGGCTGTGGGCCGATCTTTTGGGACATAATCTCCACTAAGCCAGGTTTGAGTGCCGAGTCACTCCCTGAAATGGCGGGGGTGGTTGCCTTTGCAGACGAAACACTCATAGTAGTTGAAGCAACGTCTAGAAGAGAATTAGAAGCCAAGAGTGATGCAGTTCTCATTGGGTTGAACTCTTTGGTGTAAAAAGGTAAAACCGAGTTTAGCTCCTGTAAAGACAACTCACGTGCTATTCAGAGGGGTATTTAAGAAAAATTTAAGACTTAAAATTGACGGACAGAAGATAAGACGAAGCAAGGATACCGGATACCTGGGTGTGATGCTGGATGAGAAACGCGACTTCATGATGCACATGGAGAACATATGTGGAAAAGCTTTGAGTGCTATGAATAAGATTATCAGCATGGGGCAAGGCAGATTTAAACTGTCTATGAGGCTGATCAGATTGTATCACCAGGCTATGTTGGTCTCCAGTGTGGGTTATGGAGCTGGAACATGGGCTCATCGGCTCACACAGGTAAGAATCAGAAGCCTTAAGAGAAGTGTACTTTTGAGGTTATCTGGAGCATACAAGACTTGCTACATACGCTTTGTGTGTAGCCTTAGGTATCTGGCCCTTGGACTTAGAGGTGAGGATGAGAGCGGCATTGTATTGGATAAGGAAGGGGGATATGGTGAGAGTGGTTAACTTCACGAGAGCTGGGATAACAACGGAACTTCAGGCCAGGAAATATCTTGAAGAGGAGTGAAAAGACAAGTGGGAGAGGAACAAAACCGGTAGAAGAATGCATAAGATATTTCCAACCATTGCGCAACGGTTGGGAATGGAGTACCTGCAGCCTGTTCATCACATACTGCGTGATGTGGACCGATGGAGTCTCCTGGATGCAATCGCGGATAATGTGTCCAAATATGAAAGAGATAAGTACTTAACTGCAATGAAAAATAGAGAGGACTAAATAGACTGGTCAACTTAAGACAACATTACATGACAGTAGACAGTGACGTTAAAACAGATAAGGATGACACATAACGGTACGACTTGATTAAGTCAATAGGTTTGACAAAACCAACTGGATTATCGGCTGGCTGGGTAGAATGTGGTGGGGATCTCCAGGCAAACCAGAGCCTAGCTGTGGGAAGGAGTGCTCTCTGGATTCCAGTAGTGTGAACTGCTGATGAACCGTAGGGTGCCTTGATACCAGCTAGTCAGTAAAAGAGAGCAACTTCCTCAGACGGGAGAATCAACCCCTCACTCATAGGGTCCAGCCCACTTGGTGACAAGTGTATGATGTTGGGCTGGAGCTGTCAATCATCTGGTCCGTCCACCGATCCATCGGATGGCTGCTCTCAGTTCAGAAAATGGATCGGCGATAACAACTTAAGGAAACTGCAGCCAACTATAGGGACTTTTACTTGGGTTAAGTTAGTACTAAGTATTTTATAAATCTTTATGTTAAGTTAGTTTTAAGTCCTTAGGTGGTGATATTGTGGGTAGTAAGTGGAACAAAATCTCCGGTAGGGCGCCTCCCCGGGTGCCGGCTCCCTGCTGGGGCTCTCGCCGATCTGGGGACTATTAGATCCAGAGTGCAGTGGGACACCCAGTGGGGCAGGGTACCAGGGGTGTAATATACCCAGGGCGGACCAACTAGTAGGATAGGTATAGGAAAGAAGGACCAATAGGACTTTTAGATTTAGGTGCTTATTCTAAACTTATGAATGTATTTTAATAAAAAAAAAGAGCATAGCTAAAGGATGTAATGTTAATTCAAGATGTAGATCACGTTCTCGAGCTACTAGGAATCGGGATGAAAAGTGTAAATAAATAAAATATTTTTCTGGTATCTGATTCAAAATTCAAGTATATTCCAGTATTTCCAGTATCAAAAATAAAATCAGTATATTTCTAGAATTGACATCCTGTTATGGAATATCATCAACACCAAATTGGTCCTAATAATTATTGAAAAAAATTACAAGGTTTTTAAAAAGTAAGCATTTTTAGATGAAATTTGGGTTACTAATAGGTACATGCAGGAACATTGTGACAAAAATGTACATACCTCTTTTAGTCTAAGTGATAAATATCTCACAGTAAGCAAAAATAAGCAAGTCTTTTCTAGAATATTTAGGGTTCATAATAGACAAGATAGGTTAAAATTAACAAGAGACAAAATGTTGGCTATATTAGATGCACCTAAGCCAGAAAATATGAAACAACCTAAAGGATTTTTGGGTTAGTTAATTCAAATAAATTGTTTAAAATATCAAATAAAGTGTATGATGCTTTCATTGTATCTACCTCAGGAAGTGGTAGTGGTGGTGTTGGTAGTAGTAAGACTGAACAGGAAGCCGGCATCACTGATGCCAACTTAGCTGTGAAAAATGAAAACTCCTCTCCAATTCTCTGGAGAATAATCTTTGTTCTGTGGCGAGCAGGCGGTGCTAGTGTTGCAACAGGGTTGAAATTAGGCTTATTTAATGAATATTTGGGTTGGATGGTTTGTTAGACTATGTAATCCATCCAGTTCACCTTTTCTTACTTAACTGGGACATATTGCATTGGGTTATCATTTAAATGATTTTAACACTTAGACAATGTAGCAGTCCTCAAATTTGAGGTTGTGAGTGGAATCATGTGCTAACACTGTTTTTTGTGTGTTCTTGATTTTGGTGTCATGGCGGTGTTCATTCATATGTTCACGAAGTTTCAGTGGTGAGAACAATATGTTGTGCAGTGCATTATTGGCATTCTTGTTGGTAAATTAGGTCACCGGACTAGTTTTTCAAGCCTTTTGTTGATAGGTTGAGGGCCTAATTATGGTTGAATGAAAGTTGCATTACTCTTCAGTTATGAGTTTAGGTGGTCCAATACGATTTCTAAGGAATGGAGACTGCTTATGTACAAGAACTGGTGGTTTTTTGAATATATTGATTCAAATGGATGCTTTCAATATGTCAAAACCAGACTTATGTTTTGTTAAGCTTTAGTAGACCTGGGTAGTACTTGTTCACTAGACGAATATTGTCTTGTTTTACGGGTTTAGGTTGTAGTGGAATTTCAATTAGTCCAAGGTTATTAATGAGAGATTTAGGATATCCTCTCTCTGTAAAAACTTCTTGAAGATTTTCCGGGTGGTTTTAAAGATTTTCTGAATCATAGGAGATGTGGTGAGTGTGTGTAGCATAGATATTTTGGTGTGAAATGGGTGGCAGGTACCGAAGTTAGATACTCTTGTCTATTTGTGGATTTTAGAAGTACCGAAGTTAAGATACTCTGTCTATTTGTGGATTTTAGAAGTACCGAAAAGTGATGTGGCCATCTAGTAACTTTATTACTATCAATATATGTTGCCTGGTCGTTTGAATGATTTTGGATACATTTTAAAGCTGATAAGACCTTGAGATAGTTTTAAAATAATGTTAGTGTATCTTGGCCGGCTGTCTATACCATGAATATGTCATCAATGAAACAAAACCAGTTTAGTGGTTTAATAATTTTGTGGTCCAGAAACGTAGTTTTCAGTTTGCCTATGAATAGATTGGAATAATAAAGTGCCATCCTTGTAGAAATCACTGTGCCTTTGGTTTGTTAATTTATTTGTCATCTATAAATTTAATAATAATAATATTTAGCACCGCGTCTTACTACCCGTTCGGGTTATACGCTTTTAAGTACTAATTACTCTAATGGATTAGGAATTGGGAAGGTTTAATTAGAGGAAGTGAACCCGCATTTGCGTGGAGGGAGAGTGGAAAACCATTTAGGAAAAACCACCCCAGTTCACCCGACCGAGATTCGAACCTCGATCTCCCCATCCTCAGCAGTCGAGCTCAACACGACAAGCGCGTTAGCCAACTACGCCACCAAGGCGGGTATCTATAAATTTAAAGTTGTTCTTTTTCAGTATAAATTTAGTGGGATACAGAATAAACAATATGGTTGGTGTGGTGTTATCGGACTTATGTTCAGGAAATGTTCTGCTGGAGACTGGCCATGAACATGAGGAATATTGGTAAACAATAACAACATCGATACTAACAAGTATTGTAGTTTTAGGCAGAGCTTGCATAAGGCTATTGAGTTTTTGAAGGAAATGTTTGGTGTCTTTGAGGGGTAGTGGTAATTCTGTAACAAATGGTCGCATCTGCAGGTCGACATATGGTCAAGTTCTTCATGTTAGTATCCTGCAGCTAGAGATGATATGATATGCCTTCCTGGTGTTGGTTTGGTTTCTTTGTTCATTTTTGGAAGTGTGTAAAATGTTGGAATTATTGGGTTTTTTGGTAAAAGGAGCTGGGAGATGCGTGGAGTAAGGTTTAATCTCTTGGTTTCCTTAGTGATGACTTCTTGACGCTGGTCGGCAAAGTGAATAGTGGGGTTATAGTATATTTTTTAAGTAGATGAGTCTGAAACTGTCCATGCACCTCTGAAATGTCATCATCTGTTTTCATTATTACTGTTGTGGATCCTTAGTCATCCAGTGGTATTAGGGTTGGATTGATTTAAAGGCTTGCGGGGTTCAAGAGTTAAGTTGTGGGTTGTGGGGAGTGTTTATTAGAAATTTGGCTCTCCTTGCTCAAAAATAAAGTTAATGAATATAAAACTCAAGTGAGTGATCCGCTGGTAATGGAAGAGGGTCCCAGTTGTAAGGGAATGAAATTTGTTTCGAAGCTGGTTGGTTGTGGTTGATTTGTTGATGGAGGGGATGTAGGAAATATAGGTGTTTAAGCCTTAGGTTTCCGGCGAAGTTCAGTACATCTTTAGTCAGTTCGCAGTGGTCTGAGGGTTGAGTTGTCAGAAGGATTGGCCTTTAGATAATACTTCTTCTTCTGACCTGTACAATTCGTGGTCAGATATATAAAGAATAGGTAATGTTTTAGCTGTGGTTTGTGGTGGTTATTGTTTGGGTTGTCTGTTGGGTAGATTTGTCAAAGATACAGTGGAGGACTATCCCTAACAAGCTGGCTATAAGAGGTTTCATACCCATGAGTAGGCATTTATTGGTGGTGCTGTGTTCAAGGAGGCCTATTGGTACAAGTTCTGTATTGCTGTTTCTGGTTTTATGATAGAACAGTTCCAGAAAACCACCTACCTTAAGATTTGTTAACTAGGTCTGATTCCAAAACTTTTCAACATAGTAGCACCTGCCATTCATAAAACAATAGATGAACCTCCAGAGAATTTTAATCCACCATATAAGTTTACATCTCTAACTTTGTGTTCAGTCTTACTACTGTTAAATTATAACGAACAAGCAATCTATACTCGTACACTAGACAACTTAAGTGTACGTGTGCAGCAACATTAATCTGACTAAAAAAACTCTCCTCAATCACACACACACACAACAGTATTGCTTTCACTGTGCGCACACACCTGCACATCACATGTCATTAGTCATTACATATACATTTGCTGAAAAGATAAATTTGCCTATATTTTAACAATTACTTCATGAGGAAGATGTAATGAAAGCAATGAAATATACAAGTGTATGTAATATGTAATAGTGTTCTTGTTTTTTATTTTTCCTCTATTTATCTACAATTATAACATGATTTATTTATCACATTTAAATAAAGTGTTTTGAATTTTTGTTTGTAGAAATATTTATGCATATAGTATTGTCTGGTATAAATATGTTATATCACTAATTTATGATCTAAAACAAGAACTTACTTTGCCTTGTTGGGTCCATACTGCTTGGCATCATTGGCTGACTTGGAGGCTTGAAAATTAAAGTTAAAACAGAATTAATATGGAAAACTATTGGTGAAAATCTTAGGCCAAAACTACTGACATGTATATAATTTAGGTTACATACTCCCACAATATAAACAATTTTATATTTTGTAATCCTATTATATAACTATGACAAAGAGTTACTTTATTTAAATAGTTTTATTAGAAGGCAAATAAATTGAGACAAGTAGATAAATCCTTATTTAAAAAAATAAAAAATAAATATCATAAAATAATAAAACTATTTCCCCTATATCAATATTGCATAAAACCATACTTCGATTCAATGTTTAGTTTGAGAATAATAACATAACTAATTGTGCAGCTAAATGGTCATGATGGGAGTTCATAAATTTAATCTTTTCCAAAAAGAGCCAAATCTCTTTTAAAATATTATTATTATTATTATTATTATTATTATTATTATTATTATTATTAGCACCGCGTCTTACTACCCGTTCGGGTTATACGCACTTACACTAATGTGTAATGGTAGGATGATTGCGAGATGAAATGAAGGACCTACAGTTTAACGTGGAATCCGAACCACGGTGGAGGCCTGGCATTCCCCACATTCACAAGATGTCTTGTCAGAGGTGAAGGAAGGGTTTGGTAATCCGATAAATCTGTGCCGGGACCGAGGATTGAACCCCGGCCGCCAGCACAGAAGTCTGACAGCTTACCCCTAAGCCGCCAGGTCATCCTCTTTTAAAATACAATGCCACAATTGTTTAAGAGAGAGGGGAAATGTTGTGCCATGAGGCACTATTGTGTTACACTTTGAGATTATAAAGAAAAAGTAAGCATGTGTGGGATGACTAGCTTAAGAACAAAATTTGGGGAAATGGGACATTCCCAAAACTGGGCGAGAAAAATTCCTTACCAGATTTTTCATGTAAAAATCAAAATTAGTTCCAGATACAATTAAGGACAATTTATTAATGTCATGTTTGTATTTTGTATTTATGTTTACTGAAAATGGTGCTAATATAATTTAATTAACCTTATCGTCCATTAAGAAGACGCATACCTTAAACTTCAGTAGCTTTTATTTTATGACTACCTAGAAAACACAACTGAGCGCCATCATAAACATAGCCACACTAATATATATAAGATTATTCATCTTTGAAGATATTTATAAAAAAAAAAAAAATGGAGGAAAATAACCACAAAATGGCTTTTAAAAATCAAATCATGCACGGAATAATTACTTGCCATAAATATTTTAATCAAAGCAAATCTATTATGTTAAACTCATTATTTGAAATTACATTTGTTTTTTTTAGTTGTGTGCCAGCATAGAGAAAAGTTGGAAAAAATTATTATCTTTGTAGTAGAACAGCGCCCTCAGTGTGAGATTTAGTAACTAAACCATTAGAGGTAACCAAGTGCACTGGCGCAGCTGAGAATTCATGCCATGAGTTTTATAGTAGTTGTTAATCACAAAAAAAAAATTTGAATTTATTAATATCAACATAAGAAATGCTTGCTTAGTAAAATAAATAATTGTAGTATTTGCATTAAACCTGCGGTTTTTTATTTGACCTTAAGTAAAAACCTACCCAGCATTTGTTAAACCAAATATCTTTTATTATAAGAATTATAACTTAAATATAATTAAGATAATAAGTACAATTTTTGGAAGTTTACAAAATTTTAATATGTTATTATTATTATATATATATATATATATAACTAAATTTAATGGGTATTTTAACAAAACTTTTCCCTCTCCCATCATGTTCCCATGGAAAATTGACATTTACCGCCTGAAAATTTCCCTAAGTCAAAATTTAATTCCCACACAAGCCTATAAATAGACACACAAACGCATACGTGTTTATTTGTATATATATTTGTGTGTTTAAATTAATGGAAATAATAAATTATTTAATTTATAACTAAAAAATGAATATTTTTTTATTGCTACAACTATTATTATAACTCAACCCATGATTTATTATAGTTTTCTTTTACAACTAAATTTGTATTATTAAAAGTGATTGTTTAGTAAGATAAAGCACACTAGCCTTAGCTTTGACAAAAATAAAGACAATAAATAAAAAATAAAAATTAATTTGTTTAACATAATCTAAGAACTTTAGATTCAAATACTTTTTCAAAACCTTGTGAAAGGCGGGTCATTATTTTTATTCTAGTTTTTCAAGAAAGAGTTTTTTTTAATAAAGTCCACATTAAGCTGTATTCATTTTCAAAGAGGGAGTAACTAACTTTATTTTGATATTTTAATAAATTGTTCCAGCAAATAATAATTTCAATTTCCTTTATTATAATACTGGCCAATAGTCACAACAGACCAGCCATAAAAATTACAAAAGTACTTGACATGTAATCATAAGTAAATGAAATTATCATACAGTAGCTAGGTAAATAAATAGTTACTAAAGGATAAGAAAAATTATAATAATAAACTACTATAATAAATAGTAATAGTGAAACTCAAGAGGTGTTGATATCATTTAAAAAACAAAACATAAAAACAGCAGAATAATGTCAACCTAAAATTAGAGGTAAAATATGTACTGGGTAAATTAATGATAAGAGAGTTCCTTAAATAACTCGCCGAGTTTGGCTTTTCTTTTGTGATAAAAAATCGAATTCTAGATATTTGGACTTTATGCTATAAATACAACGGCCTGAAGGGCTCACATTGTAAGCAATACAGAAAGAAAATAGTTTGCATTACAAGTGGCCCAAGAAGGGACATGAATACCTACATGATCAAGGGAAAATGTACATGAAGAAATATTGAAAATATTAAGAACAAAAAGGGCAATAATAATAACAAACAAGTCAATTTAAGATGTTTTGTTGATATAGTTAAGAGGAGACCTGGATGGAATGATTTCTTTGATATTAACTATACCAAAATATTTCTACATCACAAATGTTCAATTGGTTGTTAGTTATGAAATAATAGAAAATTAATTTAGATTAATAAATAAAACTAATGTATATGCAAAATGACATTTGTTTGTCATTGCCTTGGTTCATAAAGCAAATGTAAACATGTTTTTGTATAAAAATTACAAATATATGACCCATTTGACTCACCCCATTAAACTCATTGCCAATCTGTGGCATCCGCACACCTGGTCTTGGACCTGCTGGATATCTAGGGCCCATAAACGGCTACAAAATAACACAAAACAGATTATTTTTTTAAATGAATGATTTAATAAATTAAACACCAAATATGCAAAACATTCCTAGCAGTACTTTTAAATACAAATATGTCTAATACTTATACTATTTCAATATTCTCGGTATTTGTCATTTAAAAATGATTTGAATTCAAATTTGTTTTATTAATTTTTTACTTTTGGAAATTTCTAGTTTCAAGATATCTCTTTTATATGGTACCTTTAACCAGTATTACTTTAATTAGATTTCAGTAAGTAGAAAAAGGAAATAAGTGGTTGCTCGTTTATAAGAGCTGCATAGCTGAAGCATCCCACACCAATCTAAATATTTTTTAATTTGAATTTTTTAGCACCGTGTCTTACTACCCATTTAGGTTATAAATTTATGTACTAATTAAGCTAATGGTTTTAGAAATAGGGAAGGTTATATTTATAGGAAGTGTACCCACATCTGTGTAGAGTGTGAATGGAAAACAATTTTGGGGGGGAGTGAGGGGGGGGAACCTCAGTAAACCAGAACGAGATCTGAACCTCAATATCTCTGTCATCAGCAGTCTAGACTCTAGTGTAATACAAGAATAGCATCTTAGACTATGCGGCCACCTAAATTGATTTTATTTAATTTAATTATTAAAAGTATAATTTTTTTCATTTAAGGAGAGAGGGCGAGCACAGGTTGTGTGGTGGTATGCAGAAACAAAATCAGCCACTCAGATGCAACGAAGCTTTCACCGTGTCTTCAATAAGGACTCTCCAACATTCAATCCAGTCAAGAAGTGTTGTGATCAGTTTTTGGTGATTGGTAGTGTGTTGAAAGGACATAGTAGCAGAAATCCCAAACGAAAGATGCCCCTGGAAGTCAGCCAGACATGGAGCAAGAGCTTGGAATGAAACGACCAAAGGTTCGAACAGTTTTTCGCCGTTGATTACGCTTTCACGCCTACTAGGTACAAATTTTGCAGGAAATCAAACCCGACGACAGGCCAAAACAACAATCATTTGCAATCGCTATGGTGGATTCAATCAATGATAACATTTTTTATCGCACATAATGTTTTCAAATGAGGCAACCTTTCACATTTTGGAGTGTGTGAATTGGCATTATATGCGAATTTGAGGATCGAAAAATTCACATGTTGTCAATGAACGCGTATGTGATAGTCAAAAAGTTAATGTGGGGTGTAGTCTCATGAACAATATGTTTTGACTGTTTTTATTCTCTGATAATCCCATCACTGTAGTTGTATACCTGGATTTGCTTCAGATCTTTGCCGTACTACAGAAAGCAACCAGCCATAATTTTTCAACAGGGTGGTGCCCCATCCCATTGGAGCTATGATGTCTGATTTCCTGAACAACATATTTCCCAATTGTTGGAGAGGTCGTGAATATCCAATTCTCTGGCCTCCAGGTTCCCCTGACCTTACCCCATTAGATTTCTTCTTATGGGAGTATGTCAAAGACCATTCTTACTCAACAAAAGTGGTTTTCCTTGGCAGGCACTTCACCGCTAAAAGAAGGGTCTCATAGCTAATTGATGTGTCAAAGCAGAAGAGGTTAGTGTGGGAGACTGGAGCAGAAAGCTTTGGATCTAGAATCCATAGCCAATGTTTAAGAACTGAATTATTTGATTTATATTTCATTCGGTTATCTTGTGTATTTATTTGCTTACACCAAGAGTGCTGAAATGAATATTTAAACTAGAATTTTGGTTTATTAAAATTTAATTTCTCTCATATGAGTGCTTCTCAAGTTGATTATTATGACCAACAGCCAAATGGCTATCGACTGACTCAGGATTAAACACTTTCTAAAAAACTTGATTTGTTTTATAGATCTATTTTCAATAAAACACATTTGTTTCTAAATGTCTTCCTACCGGATGTTTTACACCACCCACTTCATTGTCCTTAGCACATAGAGCCCTACTGCGCGGTTCATAGGCTTATAAATGAACTTTCCACCTTGACCACAACGGGCCCTAGGACCAGGTGGTGTAATATGTTTCTGACCTTACCTAAAGCAGAGCCCAGTGGAACACATTCATGTGGGTGTGGATATTAAGTGGGACCATGATGGGTTCAAAAAGGTTTCCTGCACCCCAGTATAGGACAATTGGGCGCGGCCAACTGGACGTTAAAAACCTTTTTTTTATTAACTTTTTTTAGTATAATGCAATGCACTTTTTTTAGAATATAAAAAAATGCAAAATCTTTTTCATAAATTCAATTAAAATTGAAAAGTGATGGGTAAAAACAAAAAATGTTTTTTTTTAACTTATATTTTTCAGTGGATCATCATATATTTTTCAATTACATAAATATTCATTTTTGGAGTTGTTTAAAAAGAAACTTAATTCATATTTATAAAATTAACCTAACTTGCTATTGCAATGCATTAATAAATGACAAAGAACATTTAAATAAAATATGATGTTGCGCATAATAGAGTGCAGCTTTTGCTTTTACTCATCACTTTTTAATTAAAAAGAAAAAAGTGCATTGCATTATGCTAAAAAAAGGGAAAAATTTTTTTTAAGAATAAAGTGGGGTTACTTTTAGCGCCCAGTTGGCTGCACCCAGTTGTCCGGATCCGCCTGCACCCTTGGATTGGGAAATTATTTTCTTTTGATTTGGTGTCCCACTGGGCTGTGGACATCACGAAAATGTCTGGCCAGATCACAGCGGGACTATGGACTGTACTCAACTATTTCTTGAGTACAATAAATAAAAATATATATTTTTTAGCCATTTTTTCAAGAATGTAGGGTTTGTTTCAAGTTTATTGGGGCCAAAAAGTTGAGGTTGTCCAAGGAACTAACTTGACGATTCAAGCTGGGGCTCAACATGTTAAGATAGTGTAAGTTATATATAGTTCAGAGAGGCAGTTAGACTCTTGGTACACACACAAATGTAAGAAATAATTATTTGGTTGTGTCTGGGAGAAGGGCACATTTAACTCCAATTGCCATCAAAAACAAACTTTAAATGGTTTCTTAAGGTAGCCCCATTTGCAGATAGCTTTTAAATGAATCCAATTTTTAAAAGATTTTATAAAAATACCATTTTTTTAAATATTCGAGGAACATCAAATTTAAAAAAAAAATAATCCGGAGTGCTTCTGGACAGACCTATGGCTATGGCTTAACCCTCCAAAATCTTAGTTTTTCTAAAAAATATTGTTGCAGACTCACTTGGCTTTTCCTCTCCCCACTACACAAAATAGGATCTGCTGCCACTTGTTTATATAAAATATACACAGACAAGGAAAGGTTTATACTTAAAAGCCCTATCACTCTCTTGAATATATCTATTTTAATTCTTTTTCTCCTGACATTATACCTTTTTGTTAATAAGTCATATAGGTCCTTAATTATTTAGCTTTAGTAAAATTGTTGATTCTTAAAATGTTGAAAGAAAACTTTATTTGGATTCTCCCACTGGGTATCTATTCATATTGGCCCTCTTTCTTCCTCCTTGAACTCGTTCATCAGCCCAGTCTCACCCTGAGCAGCACTTCTCCAAACCCCCTCCCCAAACATGAACAAACTCATGAACCACCATTGATACTAACATAATAGTCTCTCAACATATATCTAGGTAGGGGAAAAATAAACGACTTGCCCTTCTTCTAGATGAAATTATGATGAAAAAGCTTGAACATGTCACCTTTATGGCTTTAAAGCATCTCACAAATACTTGCAGAATAAAGTACTAGGGAGTGAAGAACAATCACAATGTATATGACTATCAGATAAATGCATAGTTTCTTAAGTTAACACAATCACACTTAATTTAAATCTTATTTTTGCCTAAAATACAGAACTTCATAAATTGTTGTTTTAATTGTTACTCCTTCCATATAAAATTAAGGGGGGAAAAATAGCTTTATATAATTTTCGACAAATCTATGTACCAATGAGCAGTAAGCAATATGTTTGCATTACTAACTAGTTTATTTAAAGCATCATTGTAAGCTGTATTACTCTGCAAATTACTATTAAGAAAAATAGTGTACCTATTTATAAAAAAAATGGGATGAATATGCAACAAACTTACCTGGCTTGACATCATTTGGCTATGGGGCGGTGGAGGCTGTGGGTGAGGGGACGGCTGTGATGACGGATGTGTTGGTGGGGATGGTCTCATTGTTGAATTCTACAGAGAGAGAGAAAACAAAATGTTTTCTATACTAAATAAAATAAAATAAATTCTTCACCAAGGTTATAATATAAATCACTTTATTAAATCTAACTCATTCTATGAGAATATTTGATTCATTTTTCTAGACAATCTAATTACTATAGATTTTATTAAAAAAATAACTATGAATATACTTAAGTTCATAAATTGAAGCATGCAGCCAAAGAATGGTTTATGTTACAATTGATAAGTTTTGAGAAAATACATTTTCAAACTTTTGAGAGCAACAATCGTCTCTGGCATCCAAGTAGGTGGCATATACCCTTTTATCACATTACTATGAAAACACTTTAGTGCAATATTATTTAACATTAAAATATTATCTTCTGATAAATAATATAAATTAGGCACATTCAAGGTGGCAGGTTTGCATGGATGGATGGATGGATGGATGGATGGATGGATGGACGGACGGACGGACGGACGGACGAATGACTGACCGAATGAGGCCAGGATGAAGACAAGGTCATGCCTTTCTTTCCATGAAAAGTACTCTTAACACAATACTATAGTATAGTTTTATTTTAACACCAGAAAATGAAAATGCATGTTACACTAATGCAATATATCATTTTGTCACCAAATAAAATATTTCAACAGCATGAATAACCAATAAAAATAATAATAAATTTTAAGTTTTTAAATGAATATAAAGTCAAATAAAATAATAGAATACCAAAATATTAATTTTCTGAGTCTGGAACAGCTAATATTGTCCCATTTTGTTTAATCCCTGGGCAGCTCTAAATAAAAGCTACGGAATTCTTCATCAAGATAACTCATCATATCTTATAGATCCTTTTTCTTCTCTTTATGGATGGATATAATTCCAGTGAACGTAGGAGGGAAATCAAGTTGATGAGAGAGCTGAGTGTTGGATGGCTTCTTCATTATGGGGAAGTAGTCAAAGGGGTACAATATATATGATGTGGGATTTTGTTACCCTGGCCACTAGAGGTTCCTCTTTTGTGAATTTCAACCACATAACTCAAAGTTATCATCCGTTGGCTATTTCTCATTATTCCAGATTCAATCTGCGGGAAGATTTTTTAAATACATCCTTGTTTTCCATTTCAAGAATACTCAACTGTCTGGATGCAAATGAGGTATCGATTACATATTTCCAATGAGAAGGATGACACACCTTAGACCCTCTCTTATTTTTTCAATCAAGGCAGAGTCTCTGTCACAGGGGAGGAAACTGTGCCTCGTGTATTAAGATTTCTGGTGAAAGCCACTTGCCATAAAATATCTTTAAGGTGCGAGAATCCTTCAGTTAATGTTTTGGCATACACACTGATCAGACCATACAAGAAGTGTTTTTTCTCTTTGTGACTATTAGGCACATAGTGTTTGAAATGCTTCTTGATACAAGATGCAACTTCAGTCGAACCTCTTTTCACAATAGTCTCATTTCACGGGTAAAATGTCACATTTCCTTTTCCGAGATCATTAATGGCCAAATCATAACATGACAGATGGCGCTGATTAACATGGAAGAGAGTGTCTGTGTCAGTATCAGGCAAAACAAAACCTGCTGCAAGTCAACACACAGAACCACAAAACTTGAATTGTTCTTCACCATTTCCTCATCAATCTTCAGGGTTTTTCAGCTTTGGTATGATGCAATGCACTTTCGATTTCTATTTTACATTGGTTAGCTTAATTTCCTGCGGCTGTCATCCTTTGGAACAATAAGTCGCAATGTCTGCATGTGTCACTTCTTTGTGTTCCAATTCGTATGTTCATTTATTGAGAAATGCTCTGATAAAATGTATGGCTCACAGGCGTGCCAGGATATTTTTCCATGACTGCCTGATATATTTTTGAAAGAGATAAATCGGGGGGATATATAGTCCTTCTGTGAGTTATTTCTGCATTAGTGATTTGGCTGCTTGGGGAAAGTGTTAATATGTTCCCTCACCGTAATGGCAATAACATTGTAAATAGAATGGGGTTGATTGTGGTATTTTCCATGTGTATCTGTTGGAACACTTATACCGTTTTTCATGTACAATGCAAAGTCTGAAGGTGCCTATGTGAAACTGCGAATGTATTCAATAAGGTTTTTTTTACATACCTGTATGCCATTCAAGTGTTAGGATTATGTTGCTTGTCTTGGTAATGTTGCTTCTGTTTTACCTTTCCTACGTCAAGATGGTTCTTTTTATATTCACACACTTCACCAAAAACAATGTCTGTTTATCATAGGAGCCAAGTTTATAGAAGTCCATGAAAAGATCAATTTTTGTTCATTTGTGAAAATTTTACAGCCTGGTTTCTTACATCCACAGTTGAAGTCTGCACTTGGTTATTTCCTGTCCTCTTTGTTTTCCCTTTTCTGATGGTGTATTTCTGACCACAGTTTCTACGGTGCTTTCATTTGACATCTTTCCACGCTTGACAAATTTATTTTTCTTCATTTAGTTTTGTTTATGCAAGTCACATCACTAAGCAAAACCACTACATTTATATCAGCACTGTTTCAGTCTCAGTCACACTCATAACAAGTAGGGATATTCATGCACATTTGATTTAACGAAAACAATACAGTACCACAAAATCCTAAACTTTTAGTGTACAAACAAAAGAAACATGCTGAGAAAATATGACCTAGCCTGCTTGGGGCATACAACATGACTATTGCCCCTATACCTATATTTCAGAGTAAATATAAGATGCACTCTGTCTTTAAGCACTGGTTTGTGCTGCAAACTCATGGAAAATAATACAACTACCTTATCGGACGGGAAGAGGACTTTATGTAAACCTTTTTTCCACCAATAATTCGACATGTGTGTAAATGTAACATAGACCCTTATTTGGCCACATACTTCAATTATAAGTAAGGCTACAGGGGAAAAAAAACTTGAGAATGGTGTTTTTGAAACATTGGTGAGACAACAGAGAATTTCTTCTTTGCCTATAAAAAGAAAAAGATTTCAAAATATCATCAGGTGTAGGTAGATATGCCTCTTGGCAGGTCCAGTTATGATACTACTCCAAGTCTCTTGATTCTAGCCAAGTCTCTTGGTGTTTTTGTAACTTCCTAAAACCTCGATTGAATCCAGTCCCCGGTATCTCCTCCATCCTCTTCTTCTCTTTCCATTTAGCATCCCTTTAATTGTTGTCTTCAGCAGGCATTTCTTTCTCAGTCAAGATCCTAGAGAATTCATCTTTCTTTCCTTGATTTTTCTTATGTCTCTTTTCTCTTATTCTTCTCGGCATTTCCTTATTTATATATAATTCCTCCCAGCTTACTACTTCTATCATCCTCCAAATCCGCATTTTCAGAGTTTCTATCCTTTTTTCATCATCTTCGATTGATGTGCATGTATTTGTACCACACTTCACACTCCAAACAAATAACTTTCATTAATTATTTTTAACTTGCCCACTATATTCATAATTTTTCTTCCTTGCTGTGACTAATTTTCAATTCATAGTTCTATTAATAACGCCTAGTGCTTCTAATTACAACATAAATTGTGTATATATGATCAACTTACAGGGAAAAAACCTGGAGGCATAGGTCCTCCTGGTATACCATCATTTGGTGGCATCTGTCCCAATGGACTTGGTGCTGGACCAGCATTCTACAACATTGGAGGATTCAATTAAGGCCTACAAGTTAATAAGTAAACATAAATAGCATTATTTTACAAGAATATTTTACCAGACACATTTTTAATTGTTTTTTTAAATAAATATGTTTATAGACAGAAAAAAAAACTGTTTGAAAATATGACTTCCATAAAATAAATGCATTTCTAACATTTGAATAAGTTGAAAAAAAAACAGATTTTTTTAATGTATTTAATAGTATAAAGCAATTTTTTTATTTATAATTCTTTTAGCTTTTTTAGTCTGCTACAAAAATTTTAATATTTTGTGTGCAAGGATAGTTAGTTGCTGCACAAATTGTTATAGCTAAATCAACATTTAGTGGATTCTCTTTAACCAAGACAAAATGAATGAATAATTACAGAGGAATATTGTGTGTTATTTTGAAGAAAACTTAACAAATTCTAACCTTAGGTTAGTAGAGGTACTAAAGTGAAAATGCTATAATATACCCAAAAAAATTATTTATCAATAAAATACCAGTGTTTCCGTGAAAAGTCTATGAATCTTGTTTCCTGACATAAAAATAGATTTATTGAATTGAATAAATTTTGCTAGATACTTGAATAGCCAAGCTAAAAGTCAATATGTATTAAGTAAGCAGCTAGATTTAGTGAAAGCATTTTCTCATAATAAAAGCAGATTAAACCACAATTGTACAACAACAAAAAAACTGCTTTTAGCCAGCCAACATAATATATACATATATAACATATATATAATATTACCTGTATTTTCTAAAATAAATGAAGAAAGGTGATGGGTATAGGTTCTTACTTTCATTACCCAATTCTTGAGTAGACACAAACAGTCATAAAAAATAATTTGATTAAGATGCTATTAGTCATATAAGTTCCATAACCTGCATTCAGAATTCTGATATGAAGAATTAAAGATAATATGTGCACCTTTGAGTAGTGTTGATGCATAGGTTTACAGGCTCCATGCAAAGTGAACACAATATTTGAATTCATGACACAAGCACGCAAGACGGCCACGCAGGGTAAATCCAAGCGGCATCATGTTTACCGCGATCGAATACTCGTAAATCCTAAAACACAACTCACCGTTTCTCGTAAACTACTTGGACAATCAGAATAGTTTTTTTTTTGTAGAATTCATTATAAAAACCTTAAAAGACATGAGGATATTATTAAAACTACATATTCCAATTGGTTGGCTTTGAAAAAATTGTTTTCTAACGAAAGAACTATAATGAGATTTCTACTACAGACATATTTTCACTGCATGTAAAAGTTTTTCCTTAATTGAGATAGATGGGTAGTATAAGTGTACAAAATGATCACCATAAACTGACTTTTATTTTGATATAAGTCTCATTCATTTAACAGTTTGATGTGTTTAGTTACGAGCTCTTCATGCGCGTCAGGTTCTTGATAAACTGAAGATTGTCAGAAAGACCGGTCTGTCATTCCATTCTCACATTTATTTTTCCTGATCTCCTATTACTAGCTTTACAATAATTATTGTGTTAAAGACTTTAAATCACTTTTGGTTGTAGACTCTATTTATAATATTTTCTACCTTTCTTGTAAAATTAGTAAATAGATAAATCTTTCATTTATATTGCTGTTCACTTTGTCCAACAATAATTCAGATGCCATTAATACATCTACCTTTTGTGTTAAGGTTCCCAAGTTCGATTCCCGAAATGCTATATATTAAACTTTGGTGAATTGTAAGCGTAGGAACTGGATGTTGAGTATTTATTTGCAAACAAAATGTGTTTAATCATAGAAGTCCACGTTAAATTAGGGTAGAACACCCGCATTTATCATTGAAAATATATTTTATCGTGTCAAATAAAAACATTATTAAATGAATAAGTTAATATTAGGACTTCTTAAAAATTATTTAATAATACTTATATAATAATATTGAAATTCTATTTATACCTAATTTTGACATAAGATAAGCTATTGGCTTTTTAAAACCACTTATAATTTTTTATAGCACTAGCCATAGTTTTCAAAAATTACGATAGCATTTTATAAGTTTATTACTTACGTGTAATATGGCTGTAGGCTTACTGATGTCTGCCTTATGAAAAAATCTTTAATAACCATTTTTAGACTGCCGGTGATGGGGAAATTGAGGTTCAAATCTCAGTTGGGTGAATTGAGTTGGTTTTTCACTCTCCCTCCACACAAATGCAGGTTCACTTCCTCTAAATATAACCTTCCCAATTCGTAACACTTTAGCATAATTAGTACTTAAGTGAGTGTATGACTCAAACGAGTAGTAAGATTCAGTGCTAATTAAAAAATTAAAAACATTCTTTTCCTAATCTTGTGTTTTCTTCTCCAAATTTGTTGCATGAATACTCACTATTACTGCTTTTCCCTTTGCTGATGGACCATTCCTAAAGAGATGTAGTACATTATATTAGACAAACCAACTCCTATTATTACTTCAATTATTAAATCACTATTATAATGTCCAGCTTTCCTTCAAGCACAATCATCAATCAGTGACCGAACGGTATGATGGACTGGTCTTTCAGACAATCTTCAGTTTATCAAAAACTTGGCGTGCGTCAAGAGCTTGTAACTAAACACATCAAACTGTGAAAATTATTGGTGTTAGAGAAATAAATCTTATATGAAAATAAAATTCAGTTCATGATGATAATTTTGTAAACTTATACTACCCATCTATCTCAATTAGGAAAAAAACTTTTATACAGAGTGAAAATATGTCTGCAGGAAAAATCTCATTATAGTTCTTTCATTAGAAAACAATTTTTTCAAAGCCAACGAATTGTAATATGGGAATACCCTCATGTCTTATAAGGTTTTTATAACGCATTTTGAAAAAACTAATGTGATTGTCCAAGTAGTTTACAAGAAACGGTGAGTTGTGTTTTAGGATGTTCGAGCATTTGATCGCAGCAAACATGATGCCGCTTGGATTTTCCCTAAAAGAACTTACAAAGTCATCACGAGTCGTGCCACCAGTACTGGTGCAAATAGCCTTTAAGAACCCATATCACTAACCAGGTTATTAAATAAAAAACAAGCTCAAACCAGAAATAGTAAAGTGCAGTTTTCTAAATTTTTAACTTGGCAGCAGGGAAATTTGCATCCGTAAAGGGGTTTTTTTTAGAAAATTATTTATTTATTTTTGTATTTTTTAAATATGTTAAAAGGTTCTCTCCCTTGCCTCAATTCCACTGGTTTTTTTTATGAAACACCTGGTCCAAGCTGAATTAACTACCTAAGTTACGAGATATCAGTGGGATGAGACAAACTCTAAGGCCAATACAATGTTGTTCTCTGTGAATCAAGGACTGGTTAGGCTAAATAAAGGCTAGAGTTTGTAGAATTTTGCCAGAAGAACCCAGAGTATTTTATTGTTTTCTCAAAACTATTGTGGTAGAAATTATGGAAGTTAGATATTCCTGTAACACAATTTCAGCACTAAATATTGGCTTAGGTCTCATAATTTGTGCTATTATGGGTGCTGCTAAGGGAAGCTAGCAGCACCAAATTTTTTTTGCTGTTTCCACAAAAACTATTCAGACACCAATTATGGGAATAGGATATCCTTGTGGCACCAATTTAGTACTTAATATTGGCATAGGTCTATTAATTTGTGCCATTAGTGGTGCTGCCAACTTCATGGGTCTAGAAAAAAGTGGCTGGAAAAAAGGTTAGAGAGAGAGCTAGAGTGGATTATCAATTTCATTTTACAAATGTCTTAGTGACAGATTATCGCGAGCATTTCTTAACTCCCCTGCTTTAGCATTATGGGAAAGTTATATAAATGACTCAGGAAAACATTTGCATTTAAAGCAAAATATCAAGAAGCAAACGTGGGCTTTCAAACTAAAATAGAAAGACAAACAAAGGAATATAAAAAGATGAAGAAAGAAATTAAGAGGGGAAAAGAGAAAAGTGTGAGAAAAATAAAAAAATCAGTAAAAAACTAAAAATATAAGCAAGAGAGGTAAGTGGAACAAGGGGAAACAAATAGAAGAGAGAGAAATATAACTATAACTATAGTAAAAGACAGAAAAAGAGAAAAGAAAGAAAACAAGAGAAAAATAAATATAAAGAAATTTTTATTAATAGGCCTACATTTAATACAAAGGTTAGTTATATTTATAATATATGTATATACATTTAATATTATTAATTAAAGTTAGTAATACAATATTTATAAAACCCATTTACATTCTCAATTTGATGAAGTGAACATCTTTCTTCAACACGTGTATCCTTAATATGGTGTGATAATGCCGAAACATGTAGAGACCATAATCAACAGAAGGAGCCTGGGGTTATATCAAAACTAAGAAAAGGTTTTAATACAATATTAGTTTTATGCAACATCCTTGATTAAGTTAACGTTGTCAATGTGAATTGTTGTTTAATTCAAGAATAATAATTTAACATTTTATTTTAAATTTTAATCTTTAAAGGTTTCACAAACTATCTTTTTATTTAAAGTTACGGTTGTATATTCTGCGATTGGTTTCTACTGCAATTGTTTACTATACACAATTTTTCAACATATTCTAAGCATTTCAACTTGATATATACAAACCTAGTAATTTAACACCTAAAAATATGTTCTTAAATTTATATTAGGCCTACATAATTTTGATCAAATATTTTTGTATACTTTTCCTATCAATTTGATGGGTTTTACAAACCTAATATATGTTTATATTTTGTTATTAATAATCTAACATAAAAAATGCATGACTGACTAACATTTCATAACTCAACAAACAATGAAAAATGTCAGTTAAAAATTGTTTAGAGACAGTGAACCCTAAATTAACATGCAGAAAGTATGGCAATACCAAAGAAAGAGAAAGAATGACCACCCAGTATACCCAAACAAGATTCAAACCACGATTTCATTATCACCAGAAATCTAGTAGGGCACGGATTCTTTAACGGAGAGCCGCAAAAAGTTTTTTGGGGGCCCTCAATTTTTTTTTTCAATGTTATTTTTTATTACTGAAGTCAATTATCTGAAATTGTACATTTTGGAAAAAAGAATTTGATGATTGTAAGCAATTTAGTAAAGTAGACTCAATTTTCCAGGATAATGGAGGAAAGGGGGAACACATAATATAAATCACGGATTGTACAAATAATTCCATCTGTTTACCAATGTCATTAAAAATTTTTGCCCTTTGTTTTTACTTATTTATGAGAAAAGGGATTTTCCACAAAGGTGAATATCAAAATGAAGCAGCAAAATCGACTCTGAATCAACTCCTGCGTGTGAATAGGATTGAGTAATAAATTTTAAGCAAGAATAGACAAATTAGTGGAAAGTGTTCAACTGCAGAGGTCTCACTAAAAACATTTAGTTAAGTTTATATATGTTTTTGGTATTGTAATCAGTTAATAAAGCCACTATTTTAGAATAAGTCTTAGTGATTAATATGTTAGTAAAAACTAGGAGGCCCCAAAAATATTTTAGGATATTTATGGGGCCGCTAGTAATAAAAGGTTTAAAACCACTGGAGTAGGGCCTGTATTGGAAGTATGGCACCACGCTATATAATCTTTAAAGGGAGTAGAGGTAACAAGAGACAGAAAGAACAAGCGCAAGAGAAAATGAGATTAGAGGGGGAAGAAAATGAGAGAGAGAGAGAGAATGAGAACAGAAGATGAAATAACATGAGAGAGAGAGAAAATGAGAAAAGAAGATGAAAAGAGAGAGAAAATGAGAAAAGAAGATGAAAAGAGAGAGAGAAAATGAGAAAAGAAGATGAAAAATGAGAGAGAAAATGAGAACAGAAGATGAAAAACAAGATAGACAGAGAATGAGAACAGAAAATGGAAAAAACAAGAGAGAAAATGAGAATAGAAGAGGGAAAAAACAATAGAGAACACATAAACAAAAGAGGTAAAAAATGAGAGAACAAGAAAAGAATAAGGTAAAAACAAAAGAGAGAATTAAAACAGAAGACAAAGAAAACAAGAGGAATAAGGAATTAGAACAGAAGTAGGGGAGGGGGGCAGACATTGAGAAAAATAGTGAGCAAAATGGAGAATGAAGAAAACGCTAATAAAAAAACGGGTGGAGATGTTAGCAGGGGAAATGAATTAAAATGAAAGAACTTGAGAGAGAAATAAAGAAAAATAGAAAGAAAGGGGAGAAGAGAGGATACATAATAAAATATGAAAAAAAGGAATAAAATAAAGATCGGAAGGGTCAGAGATAATGATTTGTGAAACTACATCACTTCTAACTTTAAACTATATAAAGAAATCCTTTGCATACTTAAATACCACAAAAGATTTAAGTTAAAAGAAAAATTTCAACTAAAGATAGGATTTTAAGCAAGACATTTTACTTACATGAGCAATCCCATTGACACCATAGCCAGAATTAACAAATCCCTGTAAAAAAAAAAAAGAAGTTAGAAAAATTCCTTTCACAATCAATTTAGAAGATGAATGAAAGTAGCAGTTCATTAACAAAAAAAAAAAAATTATTCAAACAATCTTCTGATTGTTATTGTATCTGTAAAAAAAACCTACTGCTTATTTTAAAGTTTTGTAAAATAAATTAGATTTATATAATTAAGATTTTTATTTATTATTTCATTTTTGGTTAACAGGTTTATCAAACAAGGTGTCTGCTGGATTAGAGATTTTAAATTTTGGTATACTCCTAGTATCTTTTCTTTAAAATATCCAGATATATAAAAGGCTCTCAGAACCAAAATATCCCCCTATTTCAAAAGCATAAAATGATATAAAGCTCGCCCGAGATCGGCTCTAATAAATAAACTTGTGTATTGAGTGTCCGAGAGCTCAACTTGAAAAAAATCAACTGTAACTTTATTATTATTTGCTAGGCTAAATGATTTTAATTTAAATTAGTTTAAAAAAAATGACAACAAGACACAGTAAGTCAATCCCGGGATATTTGGCTTAGCAACATGAATGAAGAATTACCCTGAGCACAGGACAGCTCTCGGATATATCTGTGGTCGAGAATTGACATGCAAAGACAAAGGTACTGTGTCCAGATGCCATTTTTCAGCTAAAGTGAATTGATAAGCAAGGTCAAACAGTAACTACTATAATTTCCACCTTTGAGTTCTAGATAAT
This sequence comes from Timema poppense, assembly GCA_902141375.1. Lineage (NCBI taxonomy): Eukaryota > Metazoa > Arthropoda > Insecta > Phasmatodea > Timematidae > Timema > Timema poppense. The sequence goes on along the minus strand of CABFOV010001664.1, from coordinate 70,843 downwards.
TAAATCATTTGCCTTAGCTACATCATGAGTAAAAACTCAAGGAACTACAGTATCTCTGAATATACAGGGAAATTAGACCAAGCATTTCTAAAACTAAATGAATACTATATTCAGCAGTCAGCATAAAAAGTTCTCTCCGGTATTTGTGAAATATTTATTTTTGATGTTTATCATGCAATACCATTCATGTTGCAGCATACTCCTTAGGAAAGAAAAGGAGCAGCTATATATAGATTCATATGAAAAATACAATGTTCAAACCGGGGAGGGGGGGGGGGGTTAAGTATAATTAGTAATGTAATTTTGTATTCCTCATAAATATCTGGGTAAGCTTGAAGCTTAATGGAATCACAAATCTTAACTCCAATCACAATTATTTTTACAACACTTTAAATTGATTAAGACAAGTTTAATGCTAAAAATTATATTGCCATCTCATGTTGGGGAATTCAATTCGAGCCACCTAGGGCAGAAACTACTTTCTTCCTCCCTACCCCAAAAAAGTGTTTGGGTGTGGCACTTTTATAATCCTCTTGAGATATAAACTTTAAGTATGAGCTCCTGATAAGACTGACTTTTCTAATAACATGTTTACATTAAGTAATTGGAAGGGCTCTGCGAATACTTCGAATTCAAGCTTCGAGCAGATCTTTGAATAGATACTCAAGCTCAAAATATTTATGGGTTTGTAATTTTGAGCTCATTGAAAAAAAGTTATTTCTTTGTTTTGCATTGTGTGTGATGATGAATGACTCATTGTTCACTTGTCTTTAAAATTGTTGGGATGTGTTTTGTGCCCATTAAATTTGAGAGAGTGGGTGTAAGGAGAGATGAACCTAAAATAGAAGGTACTGTTCAGTAGATAGCCAATGAAATCAAGGTAAGCAACCGAGTAAACCGGTTTTGTTGATGAAACCAAGAGCATATGAGACTTAGATAAAATAAGATATAGATAGGTACATATCTCTAGGGTTTTTAGAATACAAATATCTTAGTGCAAGATGATATCAAGTACACCCTAATGCAAAAGTTCTCAATATACATCTTAAAAATAATTAATGCTCTAATCTTTCTCTGGAAAGAGGACAGCGTTAAGTAAACAGCTGCACTCTAGATAGACAGGGAATGTTTTTTTGTTTGTTTTTTAATATTGCTATATCTTCAAATCCAAACATATATCCACGAATACTTTTATTCTTAAAATTTCCTTAGGAACATTACATTGAAGCATAATTAATTTTTTTGGTTACTACATGGTGGATACTCAACTTGAACAATGAAATTCCCGACTTTTTCCCTGATTTCCCCTGATCATTTCCTGAAATTTCCGACTAAAAAGTATGTAACATCCTAATTGCCCCACCTTCCACCTCATTTTTATACTAATCTTTTTTATTAATAATAAGTTTAAAAATTTAAATAAACATCTTTTTGAAATTTGTATTAACATTGTTTACTAGGAATTGTAAAATATATTACACAGCTACAAATAAACAAAAACTACAGTTTGAATAACATTATTCTTTACAGATTTAATGATTATTATATTTCATATTTGGAATAAAAGAACATTTTCCCAGATTTTTGTTGTAATTTACCAAATTCCCGACTTATTCCAGTTTTTTCCCGATCACTTCAAATTCCCGGCTAATTCCCGTTTTCCCTGATTTTCCCGAATGGTAGACACTCTGTACTATTACAGTACATTTAAAATTTGAACATAAAATTTATTGTCTATTCATTTTCTTAACTATTTAAAAAAAATATTAAAACTTTTGTTGAATATAAGTCTCTTATTTCATTTTAAAAAGTATAAATAATTTTAACATGTATTTGTTTTTTATTTAAATAATCAAGTTTTAAAATTATATACTGCTTCAACCAAAGCTCAATTCCGCTCAATACTTGGGAGCTTCATGAGAAACTTGCTCGAGAACGACTTTGATGAAAAATTTTAACTCGCAGACTATTAGCAATTAACAATAGTCTTAAGATATAAGTCAAATAAAAATGGTATTAAAATATCTTGGAACAGAACATCATTAGTTTGAATTAACAAAAGATCAATGAGGCAAGAGGTTGCAACTCCCCTTTTTAGTTTGCATATGAATTAATTGATGCAACCTCTGTGGTCAACATTTCCCTCAATGAGAAGAGACTTAATGTTTTTCCAGTATTTGGTTAAGAATTCAATTATATTATGACTTTCCCCACTAATTCCAGACTTTTTCTATCAAATTCTTTCTGTAGTACCTAAAAAGTCTATAATTATAGAGAATGGAGTGTTTTCCAAACTCCTCTATAAATTTAATGTTCAAAAATTTTTCATTCATGTTGATTTAAGTTTGTAACAGACAGCACAGCGACCAGCACAATGTGTTTCCAGTGACTAATAATGGTAGTCGTAAACCAGTTAGCACTCAAAAGCCCTTTGTGCGGACTGCCATTGAACTACATTAGTGACGTGCAAGCTACTAGTTGGTAATAGGCTTTACTCGCTTCACTTGAGCTAGAGATAGTAGGGATGAATGACCGGATAATAAAGTGACATTAACTGACAAAGGAAAACAGATGGAGGTGATATGCCCCACACATGGGATTCCCAGCAGAAGAAAATTACAGGTTTGAGGAAGACCTAGAAAGGCATATGGGAAACAAATGTCAGGTACTAATGGGGAATGTTAATGTAAAAGTAGGAAAAGAGAGAAAGGTTTGAGGTGGTGGTAGGGAAATAAGGATGGGTATAGAGAAACAAAATGAAAGTGGCAAACATCTGGTATAATAAAGAAAGATAAAGCCACAAGCTCACTAGATACAGTTGGGATAGAGAGCAAAAGTCTCATGGATAAGAAATAAAAATGGAGACCGTGAAAATCAAGGTAATACCAACTGTGTCCTTAGATAGTGACCACATGGTGGCAGACAAAGGGATGGGAATGTTAGAAGAAGAAAGGTAGTAAGACAAGAAAGGACAAGGGCTGAAACCCTCATGTTTGTTGTTCATGAAACACATTTTAGTCACTTAGTCACTTGTAGTCTACAGGTTTGTCTTATGTTACAATCAGAGGTGATCCAAATAAAGAATAATGTCCGATACCACATAATTTAACATTTATTACTTATATGTTTGTTTTATATATACAGTAGAGCGTCGGAAATCCGGACGTCAAAAATCCGGAGCGTCGCAAATCCGGATCGGTGGTGAGAACAGGTAAGGGAGGTGGTGGAAGGTGTCCTTTAGAGTTCAACGACTTAGCCAGTCACCTCTCCTTGGTCACATGCTCGGCTCAGTTCTGTGCTATCATTTACAAACTTTACAGCAGTCGTACAGGTGCCTTGTGAAGTTTTACTGTGCGAGTTAAAACGGAACATATTTTTGCTTTGTTAATCATGTCATCATTATCAAATAAAAGGAAACAGAAAATTTTATCTATAGAGAATAAGTTAGAAATTCTACAAAGACTGTCTAAAGGGGAAAATGGTGCATCTCTCGCTAAAATATATGGTGTGGGAACTTAAACCATTAGTGACATTAAAGAAAAAAAAGACCGTTTGCAACGTTTTGATTCAAAACTAGATTCTGAAGAAGGTTCACAGAAAAGAAAAACCACACTTATACGCATGTATACAGTTATTGAAAGCACATTTGAAAATCCGGACAATTCAGTAATCCGGATGGGTCCCGGTCCCGATCGATCCGGATTAACGACGCTCCACTGTATAGATATATATATATATATATATAAAAAGGCAAAATCTTAAATGGACACAAGTATGCCTACTCTATTCAATAAATGCGAAAATACTAATAATATATTAATTTGCATTGTGTTTTGCCTAAATTACAATGAGTTATCTAAAAGTAATAATATTAACAATATTAACAAACATACATATATAGATAGCAAAATGTTATAAAATTTGTTATATCTGATATAAACAATTTATTGTATTTATAGTACTACCAAACTTAAACATATTTATATTAAAAATAATGTTTATCAGTCTAAAACAATATATATATGTCAAAGACAAAAAAAAAGCAATTATACAATTATTAACCTAATGAAATATTTCTAACAATCATTTTATAATAGAATTGTGAAGGGTAAGAGGATTGGTCCTAACTATTATTTGTAAATATAATAAGATGGAGGGGGCATGCAATAACGTTAACTTTTGAAAACCCCTACAATATTTTTTTTTTGTGTATGTTATTTACAACACTAACACTTGGATACAAATGTAAGAAACAAATTATACTACTACAAAGCCACATGACTGACTCACACACTGACATTAATATTTACCCACTTCCAGATGAGCTATAAACTTGAAATTTGCCAAACTTATAGCTTCTAGCCTGTAACCGAAGGGAAAATTCCATAAAGTTAAAAAATTTAATATTTAACCCTCCCAAAAAAAATTCAAAAGGGCGGACCAACTTTAAAGTCTGTGCGAACCTTTCTTTGGAGATCTCTTGTGGCTAAACGGTAAGACTTATAAAAAAAAATGGCTCTGGAATTACATTAGTTTACATCCACTTGCTAAGAAAACTCGCTGGGGGTTTGAGGGCAGAGCCCTCAACAAGCAGAGCAAGTTTATTATTTTATGAGCACATGTCAAAGATACCATGGCAGGTGAACACTTAGAAATAAGCTAACAACAACAAACCTAAATTACAACAAAACCTATCACAGCAGTGTTATTTCAGTAGGACATGGTGTGAGTTGTGAAACATGAGCGTGGCACAAAAGTAGTCCACTTTTAGTATCTACTAATTGAACCATTACATTACTCAAAAATATGCTAATAACAAATGGCTCTGGCCAGCGAAAGTTCAATTTCCCAGCAATTCCTGCAACCTTGTCACTAATTTTCTGGATTTTATATACTACATGTTAATCTACCTTATAAGGAATCAGATGCCTGTCCTTGGTCTAGTGTTTACCAACACAAGCTTGTTACCATATTAACTGTTTGAGTGTGTTAGTCCACATGTGGAGAGAGCTTCCTTCTGGCCATCCTTTTTGCACTACTGGTAAAAACTATTTTAGATTCAGGGGTGTTAAAAGTTCAACAGTTCTGCGGGAGTATATTTGTGAATACCATTTTTGGTATTGTTGAAAGCAATTTGTATCCCCTGAAAATTAGAATCACATTCTCTATTATATAGATTATGGTAGGCTATGAGTGCAGATTTTAAATTTATATGGGATCCCTCACATAAATTTGGCGGAGGATAATAAGGCAAAGTAGTATAATGTATTACACCAAGCTGAAAATGCATGTTTTTGAAGATGTGAAGTAAATTGAGAGCCATTGTCAGAAACTATGTAACACTGTAAGCCAAAGTTCTTGAAAAAGTTGTTCTATAAAGCACATTCAAGTGTGCTTAGCCATAGGTTTGCTTAGAGGTAAAAACCACCCAAACTTAGAAAATCTATCTACTACAGCAAGAATGTAATTATTACCATTTTTAGATTTGGGTCGTGGGCTGAGAAAATCTCTGAGCAAACGTTGCATAGGAAATTCTGATACAGTATGAAAAGTAGCCGTATATGTAATTTTGACCGGGTTTGGATCGTAAACAAATGTCATATGACCAAACTTTGTCACGCGTGTCTGTTCATAGGTGGGATAATTTAATTTGTACGGGTGTAGAGTACGACTCACATACTCTACTGGTAGTATTTGACCTTTTATTCTTTGTGCTAATATAGTTCCAAGACCTGAAGAAGAAGCGTTGGTTTGGAGGATGAAGGGCTTGTCAAAATCTGCCATTCGTAGAACGGGCGCCATAGTAAGAGCTTTTTAAGTGGAATGAAAGCTTGGTCTGCCACGTCATTCCGATTAAAAGACATTTTTGTGTCCGAAATTTGTATAGGGGTTCTGTCAAAGAAGCCAACTTGGGAATAAATCAACCTAAAAAAGAAACCATGACCAAAAATTTTTATAATTTATTTAGGGTATTAGACATTTTGAATTCCAATATGGGGTGTATTTTTTCTGTATTTATGGATATACCCTTATATGAAATTATATTCACAGTATTTTACTTTCACTAAGCCAACTCTTATTTTGGGGGGGTTTATGGTTAATCCCGATTTGCGTAATCATGTAAACACTTCTTTTAAATGAACTTTATGTTCACTAATGTTGGAGCAGACCGCTAAATCTTCTAGGTAGTTATAAACAAATTTATATTGGATATCGCCAAGGATTATACTCATAAGCCTCTTGAGCCAACTGATAAACCAAATAGGAGGTAACTATATTCAAACAGTCCTGTTTGCATAGAAAATGCTTTGTATTGCTTGCAGTCTTCTTTTAAAGGAACTTGGTGAAATGATTTATTTAAATCCAATAAAGTAAATAGCTTTACCTAAATATTGGAACACCATTTCTTGCATAGGTAAGGGAGTGGCTTAATAACTTATTCAATTAGTAGGTCTTGTAATAATGCATTACCATCACTATTGTTGTTGATAAAATTAATTAATTTTGGTCTGGACAATTCTTTCAGTTTTACCCTAATATTTCCTTTTTTATTATCTGGGAACCTATTTGTTTCTCATAGATATTTTCATCTTAGAATTTTCAATAAATTATTTACCAAACAGCAAGTCTAGCATTAATTTGGGTCCAACAAGAAACTAAATTGGCCAAGACAGACCGCTAATTTTAATAAAAACTTTGATACTTTTGTTAACCTTAAATATATTTTGATCCGCAGTGATAAATTATATATTGAACTCTTGTTTCTTTTTTATGAACTTTATTGTGTAACTCTTCGTACAATTGCCTAGAACATACAGTATTTATAGATCAAAGATCCACTAATGGAAATACCTTATGTTTTCCTATATAAGCCTCTAAACACAACAATGAAATATAAGTATTTAACTGGCGTGTTAAGTATTTTTGAAAACTTTGTTTAGCCAATTGCAGACCTAGATGATTTTCCCGACCTAGGTTTTTTTTGTTATAGTTATACATGGGTCTATTATTTCTAAATGTTTTAGACCTAGTTTGTTCAGTATGATTATTATTGTTAGGTCTGACTGTACTGTTAGGAACGTACTGTCTAGTATTGTACTTTCAGTAACTGTCAATATTGTATCGTGGAGGGATAAAACTTTGATTCAGGTAGGGTTGTTGGAACTGTTGTTTGGAAACAACACTATTGGGTATAGGATTTAATTTTCCGTAATAATTCTATCTCGCCAATGGCAATTTAGAAATGTGACGCTAATTTTTTAAGCTCCCACAAATAATTAATCTGATTAAGGGATATTTGTATCTTAATACTGGGTATTATATTGGCATAAATCTTCTGCAACTGCTCTTTATCTAGATATCCCGTTTTTTGTGTCTTCTAAATAATGTTTGTATCCTGACGAAGTAATCAGTCACCAACTCTGTGGGGCTTTGTTTTGACATTCTAGTTTAATTTTCTAGGTTTTCAAGATAATCAACCAAAAATAAAGTTTTTTAAAACAATCTAGAAAGGTATCCCGGAAATTCCAAAGATAATTGTTTTTAAACCATTGTCTTTCATTGCTTTTAAAAAGCTCTAGATCCTCCAATCTGTACAGTTCCTTTAAACCTATTTATTGATCTAGAAAGATTACGAGATCCGAATTGGTACCTAATTTTGAGTTCCATTTTTGGACTATTCTGAGAATGGTAATAATGTCTCTGTAGGATTTGGGATAGTATCTATTATATTTATTTTGGGTGGAGGTTATATTTGATTTTCGGTACAGATACACAAGTTTTCGAGCGACAACAGTTTGTTCCTTCTCTGCTGTCTTAGGTTTAACTTTTTGTTTTCTAATTTTCTCATATATTAAGGCATTTATTTTAGTAGAAAAATACTTTTGATTCTTAATTAATTATTAGCACCGCATATTACTAGCCGTTCGGGTTGTACACATTTACGCTAATGTGTAATGATAGGGTGATTGTGAGATGAAATGGAGGACCTACAGTTTAACGTGGAATCCGAACAACGGTGGAAGGGTTTGGTAATCAGATAAATAAGTGCCGGGCTCGACAATTGAACCTCGGTCCCCCAGCAACTTTGATTCTTCTTTACATTTAAACTGCTCATCCTCACAGCTCAAACAGAGTATTCTATTCATTTTCAATTTTTGAACTTTTCACTTTAAGACTGACAGGTTGTCAATGGGCCAAGCTTATGGTTGGAAAAACTAACATCTTTGCCCTTATATTCATGGTGATTAGTATCACGATGTCGACAAAGATTGGCAGATAGCATAGAATTGTTTGATAACACTTTGTTGCACAAGACACATAGTGGATCAGGAGCAATTTTATCACCAGTATATGTAAAACCCAAAGACAAATAGCTTGGCCAGGCACCCTATATTTTAAAATTCTGACTTCTCCAGAACAAATTTCAACTTTTCCAGTCAATATAATATTATAAAGATTATTTTATTAAGAACAAAGTTTTGTGTGATAATATTTTTAGACACACACACATTCTGAAATTTTGTCACACTCTAAAGAGGTTAGAGGATTACAGCCTCAAACGATGGACTATATTTGGTACAATCTAAGTTATATTTCAGTTAGATCAAATTGAAAGTACACCTTTTACACTAGTACAGTTTAAAATTGTTGTGCGATACATTCTTTTTTTAGTTTCTTCTTCTTATAACTTAATCAAATTCTCATGCTAATGTATAACCATGACTCAACTTTGGCTAAAGATACATGGTAGAGAGGTAAAATGAGGAACCATATATAGCATGTTGACTTTGAGAATTTAGATTAGTATGCTCATTAGGCACAAATTACTTAAAAGAAATTAGTGGTGCGTATAAACTGTAAGAAAATCGTTAATTTGACTATTGTAAATGAAAGTTCCATATCAGTTTAGTGAATATGTGAAAAATCCAGAAATTTGATCAAATTCTCAGCCATTTCAAGGTCGCTGGACACCCTGAGGAATCATTGTACTTGTGTGTTTTTACTACTTTTTGTAGTTCTAGAACTATCATTACTAGATAGTGAATGTAAACAATGAGATCCACTTATTTATATTCCATTCACCGTAGGAATTGACTTCTGAAAGGCCTTTTTCCCTACCATAAATCTACTATATAGTAGGATATTGGTAGGAAAAAAGACCTTTCAGAGAGTAATTCTTACCGTGAATGTAATATACAACGTTTGTTACATGATGTAATAGCACTTATTGTTTACTTAAATCCCATCATTTTAGTCACTGAGAAATAATAAATAGTAATAAATACATCCAAATGAATTGATTGGCCTTAATTAATTTATAAATAACACTAGCACAAGATACCTAACAAATGTGGCAAGTACCATGTTGAGCACGAGCGAGCACATCATCAAACTTAATCTGTATTGATAGACATTGCTTAAATAGAACAACTTCCAGTACCAATAGCAGTTGTCCAAGAGAGGGGAGGGTTGCTTGTTCTAAGACATTGATGTGAAAGCAAATACCGGGAGAATGAGGTAGAGAAAAAAACCATTTCACAGCAACTACTAAAGTATGATTTATGGCCTAGTAAGAAGCCAGGCAGTTGGCAAGAAAATATTGCACCAAACAGTGTAGCCTGTGGTGGTTCAATTGAACAATAAAGAGATACTCAACAGGGGGTTTCTTAGCTAGATATTCTAAAAGTCACATGAAAGAAACAAAGTCAATTAAAGAAGTTTCGCAATTATTTCTATCAAAATATTATTCCTTAAAAAAAAAGAGACATTATAAAAATTAATCCATGGATCCCCTGTGTCCTGTTCATAGACCCCTTGGGATCAGCTGGTTATAGTTTGGGGACCACTTCATTAGGGAATCATTTGTAAACCAAATTTGCTCTCACCCACTTATGTGATATATGTATAAAACCCTTAACAATTTTTTTAAATCTATGTTTCAGCAACATTAGCAATGCTACATTTTCATAAGAAGGTCCTTTTTAGAATCTAAACACTTTTCTGTGCCCAACATTAATAAAATTTTAATACATGTTTAGTGTTATTTTATGAGCATTGATAGGGTTTATCTAAAATGACAGTTATAGAACACATGAATATTTATTGATATGTGAAAATATATATAACAACTTTCAAAGCTATCAGATAAGGCTCTTAATAAATTGAACTAATATAAAAGAGAGAAACAGCACATTATGATTTAAAAGTGCACAAAGTTTCACTGTTTTACTTTTAATACAGCTAAAGTTGAAATACTATTGTAAATAGTACATCACCAGTGTTTGTAATATAAGCAAAACCATGGTCTTTCGAGATGATGTAACTTGAAAACTTTAATACTTACTAATATATAGCTATAACTCTATAAGGAAAACCTCTTTTCGCTTTATGAGGTAATTGTATTATATTTGGAAGAAGGTACAGGAAAGGTGGATAGAAACATATAAAAGGGGGACAAACACAATATGGCATTTACAATGAAAAGAAGAACACAGTTCACACTTTACACTGCTGCCAATGGACAAAGAGGTAATGGATGTCTCTTAAAGAAAATTGATCGTCACCGCCCAATCCCCCGACCTAGGTTTCATTCTATCGGAACTCATCAGGGAGGAGTGTGTAACGCGCAACGCAACTTCCTAAAAGAGAAAACCAAAAAA